>CAUYON010203212.1:0-29272 GCA_963573935.1 Arctocebus calabarensis | reverse complement strand
AACTTATACTCAGTTCCTCATTGACTCATATTTTACCTATCTTTTTAAAAATCTTGTTTCCTTGACAACAGCTGATGAGAGGCAATAATTTATGGGATGGGAAAAAAAGTTGTTTAGTGTTAAGGAGACTAAGAGAAGATGGGTAGTGTATTTTTGATACTGCTTCAATTGTCTGGGGGGGTCCCCCTCATTAAGTATTCACCCAGGCAAATTCTTTCAAGAGTTTTCCCTGCACATTCTTCTAGTATTTTTATAGTTTCATGTCTTAAGTTTAAATCTTTAATCCAGTGTGAGTCTATCTTCGTTAGTGGTGAAAGGTGTGGGTTCAATTTCAGTCTTCTACAGGTCACCAGCCAGGTCTTCCAGCACCATTTGTTAAAAAGGAAGTCTTTTCCCCACTGAATGTTTCCAAATGGCTTGTTGAAGATCAGAAAGCAGGAAGTGGTTGGTCCATCTCCTGGTTCTCTATTCTGTTCCAAACATCTATCTCTCTGTTTTTGTGCCAATACCATACTGTTTTGATCACTATCAATTTATAGTATAGTCTCAGGGCTGGTAGCGTGGTTCCTCCTGCTTTGTTTTTATTTCTAAGTAATGTCTTGGCTATTTGAGTTTTTTTCTGATCCTAAGCTTCTGCACAGCCAAGAACACAGTAAGTATAGCAAGCAGACAGCCTTCAGAATGGGAGAAAATATCGGCAGGTAATGCCTCCAACAAAGGTTTAATAACCAGAACACACAGAGAACTCAAACATATTAGCAAGAAAAGAACAAGTGATCCCATCTCAGGATGGGCAAAGGATCTGAAGAGAAACTTCTCTAAAGAAAACAGGCATACGGCCTGCAGACACATGAAAAAATGCTCACTGTCCTTAATCATCAGAGAAATGCAAATCAAAACTACTTTGAGATATCATCTAACTCCAGGAAGATTAGCCCACATAACAAAATCCCCAAACCAGAGATGTTGGCATGAATGTGGAGAAAAGGGAACACTTCTACATTGCTGCTGGGAATGCAAACTAATACATTCCTTTTGGAAAGACGTTTGGAGAATACTCAGAGACCTAAAAATAGACCTGCCATTTGATTCTATAATTCTTTTACTTGGTATATACCCAGAAGACCAAAAATCACATTATAACAAATATATCTGTACCGGAATGTTTATTGCAGCCCAATTCGTAATTGCTAAGTCAAGGAAGAAGCCTAAGTGCCCCTCCATCCACAAATGGATTAATAAATTGTGGTGCATGTATACCATGGAATATTATGCAGTCTTAAAGAAAGATGATGACTTTACCTCTTTCATATTTACATGGATGGAGCTGGAACACATTATTCTTAACAAAGTATCTCAAGAATGGAAGAAAAAGTATCCAATGTATATAGCCCTAATATGAAGCTAATTTATAGCTTTCATATGAAGGCTATAACCCAATTATAGCACTAGAAGACAGGGAAAGGGGTAAGGGAAGGAAGGGGAGGGAGGTGGGTGGAGGGTAAATGGTGGGATCACACTTATGTTGCATCTTAGAAGGGACAGGTGAAACCTACTAAATACAGAACACAAATGTTTTCACACAATAAATGAGAAAATCCCATGAAGGTTATGTCAAACAAGTGGATGAAAATATTTATGATTGTATATGAAGCCCGCACTCTGTACCCCATGATTGCACTAATGTACATAGCTATGATTTAATAAAAAATAAAAATTAAGAAAAACTACTATAACTATCAAATATTAAATTACAATAGACATAACAACTGAAAAAAAAAAGAAAAGACGTGAAGTTTAACATGAAGAACAATATTCTCACTTTAAAGGCTGCAGCAGGAAAAAAAAAAAAACTGAATGTAAACACCAAATCTAATAAGATGCAGTATAAGGACCCCAAGTCAACAAGCGAAGGTTGAATCAACTTTAGTATTTCCCATGAAAGAAGTCATAGAATTGCACAATGAATTTTGGAAAGAAGCTTTGAAATATGACATATAAAGTCATGGTTTGTGAAAGAGAAATTTGATGCTATAAATAGTTCTTGTGCATAGGAAAAAATCAAGCACTAATGAAAGGACTGATGAAATACTGCAATATTTTATAACTTAAGAATCATCCTTTAACTCATTCTTTCCCTTGTTTTTTCTCAAATACTTATTGAGTCCTACCATGTGTCAGAGTTTGGGTTTGGTGTTTATCTAGATCAGGTGAACAGAACATCCGGAAGGAAAGGAACAGAGGTAGAGAACGTTGAAACTGGCAAGTGCCACCTCCTATCAGCTTTATCCTGAGAGTAGGAAATGATTTATCCGGAAACCTAGAAACTGCGTATGGTTATGGGGATGGGAAATCAGTTGGAAGGGCGTACTGAGGGCAGGGACAGTCAATCCTAGGACCAATGGCTGGAGGGTGTAGGAATGCAAGGATGTGACATCAGCAAGAGTCAAATTATACCAAAAAAAGAAAAAATGTATTATAAAAACATGCTTAATTGTATTGCCTAACAAAACTATTAAAATCCTAAATTCTGTGCTAGGGCACCCCTGGGTATTGAACAGCCTTGATCTTTCCATTTTTTGTTAAGAAACCCCTTTAAATCTCAATATATGCCAACTTTAAACAGAAATCAGTTATTAATCCTGAGAATTAGGACCCTATCCAAACAGTAAATCGTTCACCCTACATGATGTTTTCTACTCTGTGATTCAAGCATCTCAAACTCATTCTGTCTAAAACTAAACTTTAGGTATGTACATCATACACATCTACTTTTCTTTCTCAGAAAGAAAAGAGACTGGTACGACCATTAATTTAGCTTACGCAAACCAGAAATGCAGTTACTACTATTTATACATACTCTCTGAAAAAAGGAGGCATAAAATTATCTTATATAGTTTTTCTACATTGTGCTATAGGCATCCCATTTTGAAAAAAAAATTAAAAATGGTAGGAAATGGCTAGATGCAGTGGTTAATGCATGTAATCCCAGCACTCTGTGAGGCCAAGGCAGGTGGATTGCTTGAGCTCAGAAGTTTGAGACCAGCCTGAGCAAGAGTGAGACCTCCTTTATAAAAAGTAGCCAGGCATTATAGTGGGTGTAGTCTTAGTTACTTGGGAAGCTGAGACAAAAGGATCGATTGTGCCCAAGACTTTGCTGTGAGCTGTGAAAGAAAGAAGGAAGGAAAGGAAGGAGGGAGGAAGGAAGGAAGGAAGGAAGGAAGGGAAAGAAAGAAAAGAAAAAGAAAGAAAGAAAGAAAAAAAAGAAAGAAGAAAGAAAGACAACGCCCAAGCTTCACCCAGCAGGGAGACTGAATTGATTAGCCTGGGATTTCTTTTAAGTCCTTGGGTGACTCTGATTAATTAGCCAGGATTGAGAATCACTGCACCAAATGTTTCTCTGTCACTCCAACCCTAATAGGATTACCTGGGACATTTAAAACAAACAAACAAAAAACTCAGCTTGTGCCCCATCCCATAGAAATTCTGATGTAATTAGTCTGAAGTGGTGATATAACATGTAGAGGGGGGTGTTAAGTTCCCCAGATGCTTCTAATGTGGAGCCAAGAAGCAGAACCACTGACTTGGGGGTTTTCCGATTGTACCATGGGGACACGTGTCAGGATGGGCAGATTTGGGGCCTGCTGGGCTCAGAGTCCAGGGAGATGCTGAGAAGACTTCACGGGAGGCAGCCGAGGGGCAGAGAGGAGACTGTCACTGTCAACTTGACAGTGAATAGCCTGTTTGATCACACTTCCTACCAAAAGCACAGTGGAACTAGGTGTTTCAGGAATCGTTCTGTTTCTGCAGCTCTTCCTCAGCAGTTTTCTTTCTTTTGGAGGTCTGAGAGGAAGCTCCCTCTCCCCCAGAAATGGTGGGTGGAGAAGGGGGTGGTTGGACCTGAGATAAACCAGTCAAGATGGTACAGATGTGTGTGTTTCCTCCTTCCCCTTTCCCCTCACAGGGTACAGGCCTGGGAAGGTAAACCTTTGGGTACTGAAGTTGTCTCCAAGTAGCTGCACCCCGTAACTCCTTGGCCCCCCACCCATTACACCCATGATTCTCTGTGTTGACCCCAATCCACAGGAATGCACTACCAGCCCAAGGACAGCCCTGCAAAGTCCTGGCTCCCCTGTCGGCTCACCTGGGCTGGCTGGCCCCAATGGGCCTCTGCAACCAGCAGACCCCGCCCCACTCTGGTGGATGGTTCTCTTGCCCTGTCCTGGTTCTCCTTTCCAACTTCTAAAAGCTGATCCAGTGACATCTTGATATTCAGGGCAGTTCTCTTAAGTCACTGTGGATTCTGAACCATTGTTCCTCGGGAAACTATGGGGTTAGCGTCTTGCAAGCCTCTGGTAACAACCTTTCCATCAGCCAATCAATACATAACATTGTTTTATGTGTGTTTCTATTTAAAGACATGTTTAACACATATTGTTGATTCACCAACATCAAGCTCATAGCCAATGGTACTATGGCACGTGCCTGAACAAATCTTGTCTGATGCACATATTTTTTCTGTAAGGCACACTGCAGCCTTCTCATGCTTAGAACACTAGACAGCACTTGAGTGCAAGGCTTGGGGCCATTTTAAACTGTGAAATCACCCAAAAAAGGCACAAAAATATGAAAACTGGAGGCCAGGCACGGTGGCTCAGGTCTGTAATCCTAGCACTCTGGGAGGGTGAGGCAGGCGGATTGCTTGAGCTCAGGGGTTCAAGACCAGCCTGAGCAAGAGCGAGACCCCGTCTCTCCTAAAAATAGAAAAATTTGCTGGGTGTTGTGATGAGTGCCTGCAGTCCCAGCTACTTGGGGAGGCTGAGGCAGAAGGGTGGATCTCTTGAGACCAAGAGTTTGAGGTTGCTGTGAACTATGATGACACCACAGCATTCTACCATGTGTGACAGAATAAGACTGTCTCAAAAAAACAATATATGAAAAATGGGGTACAAAGGGTGCTAGTTTACAGTATGAGAACAGAAGTGGGAAGGCACAGGTTGCCTTGTTCGGCCTCAGCTTGCAATGT
Organism: Arctocebus calabarensis; assembly: GCA_963573935.1. Classification (NCBI taxonomy): domain Eukaryota; kingdom Metazoa; phylum Chordata; class Mammalia; order Primates; family Lorisidae; genus Arctocebus; species Arctocebus calabarensis. The sequence goes on along the minus strand of CAUYON010203212.1, from coordinate 24,246 downwards.
GTTCTGAAGGCTCAGTTTCCACTCTGAGCCTGTTCTGACCATGATAAGGCCACGAGTATTGATGTGGAGGGTACAAATACATCTTAGCAAGTAGATAAATTCATAACTATAGAATCCGCAAATACTGAAGAGCGAACACATAAACTTACAATTCTGAGTGACAACACATTCTAGTGGCTTGCTATTAATTGGAAAGCTTCTGTTTTAATCAGAGCTCCTGAAATGCTGTATCCACACAAGGTAGAGAGAAACTCACACTGTTGTTGCTCCCTTTTTGATTTAACCAAGAAGTGATTTTCATGGGAAAACCCTTGTATTTCCAAAGATGATCAGTGTAGGTACCGTAGGTAGATTTTGGTTTTTCAATGGAAAGGTAACTTGAAGGAGTGAGAAAAATGGATGATTTGTAGTTCTTATTGTGCAGACAGATAGAAAGCTTTTCTTTAAACAATATCACTCATCTAAAATTTCAAAACAAGGTGTCCCTGCAATACTAAAAAACCTCCACAAATCAAGGGTTCTGTCCAAATCAGGGGTGTTGGCCTGTGTTTTCCAAGTGATGTCTGCTGGGAAGAGGTACTGGCTAACCATCCCCCACCACGATCACCCCCAAGATTGAGCAAACACGGAGAATGGGTGTCTTTTATCCTGTCACCCAGGCCTGTCCCTTATCTCTGTCGTGCCATCCGTGTGGCGAATGGCTCTGCCTCTGGCTTAGAGCAGCTCTGGGCAGAGCTGGGTGTGAGAGACCAGCCGTTTGGAAGTCAGACCGCATCTTTTAGGACACACTTTCTCTCCAGGTCTTGGGGTGATGCCAGGTCTTGGCACTGCCTGGGACATTTTGTAAAGAATGGGCCAAAGCAAAGGCAGAAAGAGCTAGAAAGAGCCCTGAGCCCTGGAAGTCTGCCTGATTGCCGCGGTCGGCGTAAACCTGGCCTGTTTCTCGGCTTGTCAGGACCTTGCTGCATTGTTCTGGCTTCTGCTAGGGACAGAACTTCTTCCTTTCCTGTTTGCAGTTCCTGGATGCTGTGAGGGATGGTGGGGGCTAGAAGGAGGGGGCGTCAGCCACCCCTCTATCTCAACAGCCCCACAACCAACTCAGACAAACATTCTCAGCCTGTGTGGCTCCCCTGCAGACACAGTCTCATGAAAAGCCTTCTCCCTGCCCTGCCCTCCAACAAACGGCGGGCGCCAAGCTCTGCCCATTAGGGATCTGATTCTGACTCTAGTGATTTCGTTTTCACTCCCACTGGAAAACTTGAAGAGGCACTGAGGGAAACTGCCTTCCAGTTGAGTGTTATACACTGATCCCCGTGGGTTTCTTTTTTCATTGCTTCCTAAATGCAGTTTTTCTGGGAGACTTGTGAAGTCAGAATTATGTAATCCTGGGTCCACTTGACCTAGAGCTGAGCGCTCATCCCGCTGAACATGCATCCTCTGATCTCCCAGGGGAAGCGCAGAGCGGGACCTGCCAGGGAGGGTGTCAGAGTCCTGACTCAAGCGCTTCTTGCTCTCGAGGAGCAGAGACGTCTGTGCAGGCTGAGCACTGTCTGACGGGGTGCAGCGTGCTGAGTCGGAACAGAAATTGTGTCCAGCCTCACAGATGCACTGACACAACTGGCCACCCGTAAACACCTGCAAAGGGGACACATTGCTCCAAGTCTGTGCATTTGTCCAACAATCATTTGATTTTGTAAAAAATTTTGACTGTTCTTTTCTTTAGGTTGAGAACAGTTGAACATTATTTCACTTTATTGGTGGCACGGGCATTAGCAAAAGTAGAAAATCATGTTTTGTGAATCTGGTGGTTCAGTGACTTTCAACACAAGAGCTCACCATTTGCCAGAATTATCGTAGAAATACAGGCAGTCCCCGAGTTACCAACATCCGACTTACACACAGCTTATACTTACAAACAGAGGCTATTATAGCTAGATGGTAAGTGGACCAGTTTCATCTCACATACAGATTTAAGAACAAACCTACAAAACCTATCTGCTTCAGAACTCGGGAACTCCCTGTAATGTGAGGTCAACCCAAGTTATTGGGAAATATATTAAACTTTCAACAAGATTGCTTCACCCTGTTAGAATCTGTTTACCCCCACTTGACTGGGCTTTTCTTATAAATCTTAATGGACAATTTACATGGGGAAGGCTGATAAATGCATCTCAAGGACCACCCTCTACCTTCAAAGACCGTGGTAAGAGTTAAGTGGTCAGGAAAGCTCCTCGGTAAAAAATCCCCAGCCCTGGTTCTTATCACACCATCTAGGGAAGACTTACACCAGCTTTCCTTCTCCTGAAGACACCACCAGCCTCTGAAACAAGGGCTGGGCTCAAAGCTTGAAACGTCCTATGTCACAGCCCTGTTTAAGTATAGGTGGGCACCAGAGGCGGGTCTGCAGGGGTCGAGGGGTCCCCACACCCACACCTGTGCACCAAGCTGGTCCGGGACTCATCAAGTCCTCACACAGAGTTTCTCACCCTAGATGCATGACCAGTGATGGTTCTGTCTTCACAGACCACTTGCTGTGCTTCTAGCTTCGATTTCCATTTCAGACTCTTGGCAAAGATGGGCACATGGTATGTTTTTTATTAGATTTCAAAAGTGAACTTAATACTCCAGTCTTTGGTTTTTATGATTATAAAGCTCTTTTCTGAAGCCCCTAAGAAACCCTGGAGCTTTCTTTGGATCATAAAAGAAGAGCTTGTTTCCTCTCTTTGGTTTGTCTATTTATGGCAAAAAAAAAAAAAAAAGTAAAGAAATGACTTTTGACTGAGAAGAGATGCGTTTTCCTGTTTGGGCGAGCTCCCCGTTTTGTCAGCTGTTTTTAGGTTTCTGATGCACCTCTAATCTGATCTCTGTACTAAAGCCCCATGGGCTTTCAAATGTGCAGTCCTTGGCCCAAAGCTTATTCAACAAAGATTTGGTAAATGAACAAATGAAGAAATGAACATAAGGTGTGGATAGCTAATCCCTATTTATTCTTTTTTCTTTTCAGAAAACCTCATTGAGTTATAATTCATACACCTAAAATTCACCCCTTTAAAGTATACTACGTCAGTGGTTTTGGTATATCTACAAGGTTATGGGACCATCGCCACCGTCCAATCTCAGAACATTTTCATCACATCAAAAAGGAAGTCCAGACCCAGCCTTCAGTCTTTCTCTAATCCCACCTCTCCTCTCTGTTCAGTTCCTGAAAACTAATATATTAATAGTTCTAATCCTTATAAATTTTCCAGTTCTGGCCATTTTTTTTAAACAGAATCATATGATGTAAGGCTTTTACTTACATCAAACTTCTTTCACATAGCAGCATGTTCCCAAAGTTCATCTCTGGTGTAACACAGGTCCATGTTCATTCCGTTTTATTAGTAAATAATATTCCATCATGTGGATAGACAACATTTTAGCTACGCATTCATCAGTTGACAAAAAGGGGCTGTTTCCGTTTTTTTGGCTATTCTGAAGAATGTTGCTGCGAGCACTTGTGTACACATTTTATGTAGCCTGGTAGATATAACCTGCAGATATGCTATCTTTAATTTTCTTGGACACACACACACACACACATACTTCCCCAAGGGTAGAATGACAGGGTCATGTGGTAATTTAGTTTAACATTTTGAGGAACTGCCAAACTCAAAAGTGGCCACACCTTTTTTCAAACCCAGCAACGTAGGAGGATGCCAATTTCTCCATATCCTTGCCCACATTTGTTTGTTTTCGTATTTGCAATTTGTGAAAATACAATTCAATGACATTAAGCACATTCACACAGTTGTGCAACCATCACCACGACTCCAGAGCATTCATCTTCCCTAACTGAAACTCTATGCCCATTAAACAAACACTTCCTATCCTCTCTTCTCCTCAGCCCCTAGAAACCACTGGGTTACTTTCTGTCTCTGCATATTAAATATCGAACTACTCTAAGCACCTAAAGTAACTGGAATCATACAGTATTTGCCTTTTTGTGACTGCCTTATACCACAGAGCAAAATATCTTCAAAGTTTATCCATGTTGTACCACGTGTCAAAATTTTATTTGTTTGTAAGACTGAATAATATTCTATGATATGTATATATCACTTCTTGTTTATCCATTCACTTGATGTTGGTGACTTGGGTTGCTTGCACATTTCAGCTAGTGTGAATAACACTTATAACAGCATTTATAAATGTCAGAATACAGGTATCTCTCAGTTCTTTGGATATATACCTGGAAGTGGAGTTGCTGGTTCATATGGAAACTCCATGTTTAATTTTTTGCGGGGCCTTCGTAATGTTTTTTACAGTGGCTACACCATTTTATCTTCCCACCAGCAGTGTATCAGGCTTCCAGTATCTCCATTCTGGCCGGCACTAGTCATTTCTTATTTGTTTTTAACAACATAGCCATCCTAATGGATAGGAAGAGATATCTCACTTGGGTCAGCACCTGCTATTGTCTGTCTTTTATTTTAGCTACACTAGAGGGTGTGAAATGACATCTCACTGTGGTTTTGATTTACGTTTCCCTAATGACCAATGCTGTTGAACATTTTTTCTTGTCCTTATTGGCCATTTTTATATCTTCTTTGGACAAATGTCTGTTCAAATCCTTTGCCTATTTTTTAATTGGCTTGTTTCCCTTTTTATTGCTAAGTTGTAAAAGTTCTTAATTCTGAATATAAGTCCTTCATCTGACATAGGATTTGAGATTTTCTCACATTCCCTGATCTTCATTTTCTTGATGATATCCTTTCAAGTTCAGAAGTTTATAATATTTTAATTTTTAAATTTTTGGGGGGGAGAGAGATAGAAAAAATAAAAAATAAAAATTTTTGTAGGAATGGGGTCTCTCTAGCCTAGTGCCTGGGCTATTTTTGAAGTTCTGGGCTCAAGTGATCCTCTACCTCAGCCTCCCTTCTAAGAAACCATTGCCTAATCCAAGGTCATGAAGATTTATTCATATGCTTTCTCCCAAGAGCTTTATACCTTTTGCTGTTACATTTAGGCCAATGATCTATTTTGAATTTTATATATGCTATGCCTATAAGCTTTGAAAATATTTACCTTAAAAATATACAAATCTTCTTAAAACAATTGGATTTATATTTTACTCTTCAAAAAGGGACAATTATTGCAATGGTGAGTGGTTTTTTAAAACTAGAATTCTTTTCAAATGAATTCTTTAAAAATGTATAAGGATGGCTCGGTGCCTGTGGCTCAGTGGGCTAAGGCGCCAGCCATGTACACTGAGCTGGCAGGTTCAAATCCAGCCCAGGCCGCCAAACAACAACGACGGCTGCAACCAAAACATGGCTGGGCGTTGTGGCGGGCGCCTGTAGTCCCAGCTACTTGGGAGGTGGAGGCGGGAGACTCGCTTGAGCCCAGGAATTGGAGGTTGCTGTGAGCTGTGATGCCACTGCACTCTACCCAGGGTGACAGCTTGAGGCTCTGTCTCAAAAAAAAAAAAAATGTATAAGGATACTTATAAATTTGGGGGTGCTAATGTGTGTGAGCAGTACTCCAATAGTCTGCAGGACCAAATGCTGCAGAAAGGTCAAGGGGAGGGGCCCCTCCAAGGCCTTGGGTTTGGTGGTGGGAGAGCCCTAGTCCTGCCAGCGCTTGACTTCAGCACAGTGGGTGGGGCCAGTGAGAAAAGGAGAGAAATAGGATAATGGTTAAAAGGTACAAAAGAGTCAGATAAAGAACTATTTAAAATAAAGAAACCTGAGCTTGTAGGCAGTGAGAAGGGCAAGGAAGAGGTAGAGGCAGAGAGCTCAAGATGAGTAGTGGGCTTGGCGCCAGCCACATGACCCAGAGCTGGTGGGTTCAAATCCAGCCTGGGCCTGCCAAACAACAATGACAACTACCAAAAAATAGCCAGGTGGGGTGGAGCCTGTGGCTCCACGAGTAGGGGGCCTGCCCCATATACCGAGGGTGGTGGGTTTGAACCCAACCCTGGCCAAACCCCAACAACAAAAAATTGTTGCAGGTGCCCATAGTCTCAGCTACTCAGGAGGCTGAGGCAAGAGAATTGCCTAAACCCAGGAGTTGGAGGTTGTTGTGAGCTATGACACCACTGCACTCTACTGAGGGTGATAAAGTGAGACTCTGTCTCTAAAAAAAATAAATAAATAACCAGGTGTTTTGGCAGGCACCTGTAGTCCCAGCTACTTGGGAAGCTGAAGCAAGAGAATTGCTTAAGCACAGGAGTTAGAGGTTGCTGTGAGCTGTGATCCACAGCTCTGTACCCAGGCAACAGCTTGAGGCTCTGTCTCAAAAAAAAAAAAAAAAAGATGAGGCGTAATGGAGGGTGCAGGTGGCAGAAGCCAGCAGACAGGTAGAGTTGAGAGATGAGGTTCCGTGAGTGACTCGGAAATCAAAAAAGCCTATGTTCCCCTGAGAACAACGAGCTATATATAGCTCTTTCAATGCAAAGTTCTACTTTCAGCTAAAAGAAATTCACAACCTATAACGTGATCTAGGCTCAGACAAACCTGCATTTAAATTCTGGCTTTGCTCCTCCTCAGCACAGCGCCCTTGAGCAAGCCACGTGTTCCAGCCTGGGTTTCCTCTTTTGTGATATGGCAGTGATAATGCACCTACCTCGCCAGGTTGTCTGTGTGAGGATTAGGGCTACGAACAAAACTCTTGACAGTTCTACATCTCAGTGGAAGTAATGGGAGTAAAACACAACTGTGTAACATCAACTGAGAATGCACTTGGTTAGAATTCTATATTCCTCCCTCCTCCGTTTCCAACCACTAAGTCACAATAGCCTTGGCAGAAGTCTAGGAGGCCCATGTGACTCGTGTGAGAAGCTCTCCACTCAGTCTTGCTTCATGCTGCCGAGAGCCATGTGACACAGCTGGTCTGGTCAGGGTAGGTCCTGCCTGACCTTCGCCCAGTCTCCCTTTCTTTACTGTTTTGTAAATTAGCTCCCACCCTAAAGAAGCCTGTCTTGAGTCGTTTAGGTGGATTGATTTAGGAGATTAACTTTCAAATTAGAATATTGTTAACTGTTTATTATTGTTTGAGGTAAGGGTTAGTGCGGTCTTTACTTGGAACTGTTATGTCTAAAACTGTAATCTTGGAAATGGAAGAACAGAACTGTGCTGGAGAGGCTACTCTCACTGTTCTCCAGATCCTGGCCTTCTGACAAATCAAGTTTGGTGGACCTATCCCCACCTCTGCATATGAGCTGACAGTGCCAGGCGGCTGGACCCTCTTCATTCTGGCAGCATTATGTGGGGTCAAATCTCTGTTCTGTGGAGTCAAATGCGCTCCTCTTCTGGAATAACCGAGATGAAGTCGGCCCACATCCATTCCAGCCACATAATGGATTCAAGCCCTCAGTCTGGAATAATGAACGCTAAGTGATGGCGTCAATGCCCCATTTCGAAATCCCTTCCAGCCCCGGGCCAGGATAAATTATTACAGCACTTATGACTGAACTTCACCGTGAACTTCACCTTCAACTAATCTCTGGCTAATGAAGGGAGAAGCTATTTCCACCTTTCTTGTGCAACTGTATGTATTCACTCTGGGAAAAATGAATTAAACCCTCCCTCCCAAAGAATAATATTTTACTTCTAAGAGAAATGAAGTTGTGAAAGAAAATGCTATTAACTTCCAGTTACATGGGTTGGATTTCAAAGTCCTGTGTCGAGCAATCTTGCTGACAGGATAGCTCAGCTCCTCCCATGGTCTCATCTCTCCAGCAATGAGTGTTTTCCCAGCAAACACCAGCAACTGCCCTGCTCCAGGGATGTCTTGCTTTTCTCGGAAGTATTTTTCATTTATAGTCTTCATTAAACCTTTTCCCTCTCGTGAACTTCCTTCTTTGTTTTCTTTATTGTATCCTGTTGTAATAAGAGGATTTTGTTTTTTTATACCAATTTGGAAAACTTCCTTCCTGCCATTCAGATTCTCTCTTCAGATGTCAATGTCAGAGATAATGGTCCATTGCTAGCGCTGGGCTGCAGAGTGAGGGCGGAAACAAGCTCGCCGTGTCTCTGTGCCGGTGAGGCTGACACCCTTCGTGTGTGCTAAGTGGCCCAGTGTGTGTGGACAGTGGCGTACTGTTCACTCCTGCAACACCGGGGCATTAAAATGCATGGCTGGTGGTCTGAAAACTGTCAGCATTTTCTAATCCATGCACTCTTTGAAAAGTCAATAGGATTTCTAAAGAAGTTAATCACTCAGAACAAAGTTGGATTCATTGGAAATGCCAACTTGCTTGATCAAAATCCATTCTTCCTAGCTTAAGACACACCTACATCTTTCCAAAGCAGATCCTGTTCAACAGTTTCCTTCTGATGAAATTCTAAATAATAAATCAGGTTTTTAAAAATATCTAGAGCAACAAGAGAAACACATAACTCAGCATGACTTGCTTATAAAATTGATCATGAAAACTGGTTATTAACTTCCAGAGTCCTATTTAAATAAAACCTTAATTTCCAAAGGGGCCTACCAACAAGTATTAGGATTTTTCTGCTTTAAAAGCCCTACCAGCAGGTGGCGGGAGCAGGGGGAAGGGGAAGGGTTTACTCCAACTTCATGGAGTAAAGAGAAGACCGAGTCCAGGGAGTGAAATAAATGAAAGGGCCGAAGCAATTTACCACTAATCGGCCCCGACTTAGCACCAGCTCCCAAACTGTCGCTCACTTCATCCCACGCCTCGGCCTCTGTTGTTTGAGGTGGGGTCAGGTAAGCCAAATACCATGAGAAACCACGTCAACTTTTCAAAAGTAGACACTACATTTCCCTCTTGACCCTGGCCGCTTCCCAGTCTCCTGGTGCCTTAACTTCTGTCTGATTCTGCCTGATTCCAACAAAGCAGACAACTAACTGTTGTTACATGAGTGGAAGGTGAGTCCTTGGGTAAAATTTGCTGTGGAGGTGGTGCCTGTGTGGGACATTGGCCCATCTCAGCCACCCACCCACTGTTTCATCAGATGCACTTTGAGCATCCACCATGCACAAACAGCCCCCAATCCCTGCCAATTATGGAGAAAAGTAAGACAGTCTTCCTGGAGATGCTCAGGATCTAGCACTGAAGACAAACGGGGGGCAGGGGGGAGGCCCGACAGAGAAACGCCTCACAGTCCACCCGACGTCATTACAGGAATGTCCAAGGCCAGGTTTCAAGGCAGCTGCCCGTCTGCTGAAATGTCAGGATTCAGGCAGCAGCCGGTGCCTCAGTTCTTGGAGTGCTCTTGGTGGAAAAATGACCAGACACCCCAGAGTAAGGCAGGCACGAAACAAAGTTCACCGAGGAAGAGAAAGAGAGCGGTGCAGAGTAAGACAGTTTACATAGGGGAATATGTTCGCCATAGACATCAACAGGCCTCCATTGCCAGGGCAAGGAAGCACAGAGGCCTTGAACAAGCCTGGTGGTTCCCTTCATACCCCTGGGCTGAGCCTTCCTCGTGGAACCAGAGTCTCTCTGCCCATGCAGACCTCCCATGAGCCTCTCTGAGAAGCATGGGGGGCCGGGGTGGGGGGATGGGCTGCAGGATAATTAGCTAGGGCTGTTCTAGGTCACCTTCCAGACTCTGTTGTACCTGTTGCCAGGCTGGAGAGTTCCACAGTCTTTTTCCGTGAACATGCTAAGTTCCGAAGGGGAGATTGGCCAGGTGGTCCCTCCTCCCAGGTGTGAGCAATCACTAGGGGCAAAGTTAATGTCTGCGGCTCCAAGGTGGCAGCCTGGGGGCTCCTGCCTTGTCCTCCTTCCCTAGGAGAGCTGTTCCTACCTAAATACCTAACCGAACTTCTCTCAGGGTCAGGGGAGGCAAAGGACGAGGGGGCCACACAGGCAGAGAGTGACCCAAATATAATTTGGCAGGTTTTGCTTATTCCTTTGCAGCAGTAAGAGAAGTTCTCCTGAAACTGTCATATGCACACACATCACCTGGGGATCTTATTAACGTGCAAATTCCGTAGGTCAGGGGAAAGGTCTGAAATCCCGCCTGCTAACAAGCTCCCAGGCCATGCTGCTGAGCTCGGAGTGCCCCACTCTGGGTGGCAAGAGCTCCCCAGGAGATGGATGCAGAGGCAGAAGGGGTGGTCAGCAAAGCGTTTTGAATGGCACGCTCCAGAATTTGGATTCGCTCCTGCAAGTAGTAGAAGTTACAAATATATTTTCAAACTGATGTCGGCTTTCTAAGTTGATCAGAAACTCAAAAAGTTCTAAGACCCTATAGTCCTGGTTGGTGAAAATAATATTTTCATTTCAGAGTCACACCAGGCTTGTGAACTCTTGAGAGACAACTAGTATAAAGTGAGCCGTGCTGTGCAGTAAAACACGTCTTAGACTTCAAAGACGTAGCCTAAGAAAGGAATATAACACCTAAAAACATTTGTAACATTGAAATGACCCTGTTTTAGATGGATCTAGTTATGTAACATATAGCATTAAAATAAACTTATTTATTTTTGTTTTCTAAATGTGGCTACTAGAAATTAGAAAATTTAGCATGCGGTTTGCATTTGGGGCTCACATTATGTTTCTTTTGGCTAGAGCCGCCTTCGAGGTCCCCCCAATAGGTGAAATGATTTTGTGGAGACATAAGAAAAGGCTGGTCTTCTCCTTTACATAGAGGGCTCTGTACCCAAGGCTTGATTAGCACTGTCCCATTAGCATGACTTAACACATGTAAACAGGACAATTCAATGGATGTTTCCAGTTTTTGTTCTTTGAGTAGAAGGCCACCTGCAAAAACAGAGCCTTGTTATCTCAAAGAGCAAGGTTCTGGGCCATTATTATTTTAGAAAGTACGTTTTGTGTCTCTTGCTAATGAACTACACAGCAAGTCATCTGAAAAAGAAATTCTTAAGGCATAATTTTTTTCCTCTCCAGAGCAGCTTTTTCCCAAGGCACGTGTGGCATCAAAACATTCTTAACCTTGACACATACTTTTAGTTATCACTGAAAACTGATCATAAGAGCTCTCCTGGAAGAAAAAATTATTTTAAAATAAGGCAAAGACAAGGATCTATTTGGTAGGCAACACAGTGAAGGGCAATTCATTTAAATGGTGTAACAATATGTATGAATAAGAAAGTTAAGTAGGTTGATTGCTTTCAAAAATCACAGTATCTTTTGGTTATAAAAACAACAGATATTATTTTTTAAAATTTCAAAAATGTCAATAAGAAAAGAGAAGTAAATAACCAACACTCCTAATCACACCACCAGGGACAATTGTCATTAACACATAGATGTCTACTTTTCTAGGGAAAAAAGTCCTGATAAGTCAAAATTTTTCTATATAGAGAAAATTGGTTCAATTTTTGTTGTTGACTACTGGTCAACAGATAGTAGAACATTTGTTTTTGACCCAATCAAAAATAATTTCATTGGTACTCTGAATTTTAAGAAGATGATTCCATTTTTTATAGGTTTAGTTATATAACATCTTTGTGTTACAATTTAGTGACCTCTGTGCACATAATCCTTTTGCCTTAACTTCAACAAAACGAGGAAGATATTTACACTGAACACAGATGATGGGGGGGGATGCACGGCTCTATACATTTTCTTTCCTTTTCACCGAGAAGTTTGTATAAAAATGTTTACTGCTTTCCTGTGGATGCATGCAGGGGGGACGGGGTGGGGTAGTGTTCACGTCTTGAAGCAGAAGGATGGATTATTTGCTGGAGTTTTTATGGACCCACATTCAAGTATTTTCCCAGCTGTGTTTACAGCTTTGGGTTTGTAAGCCTCTTGAGAAGTAATCAGTTGTGATCATTGTAAATCCTAGAGTAAATTTTCTTTTCTGGAGATTATTCTAGTTGCTAATACAGGTTAGTCTGACCTATTGAACCATCATTTGGTGCTGTGACATTCAGGAATGAAAGCTGTGGTTTTGCTCTTAGATGCAGGAAAAGAGATATGACTCGGATTCTTCTCTGCAAGAGGTGAGGTTTGAGTAAACCTTTGTTCTTTCCAAAAACATTCACTTTAGGAGGCTGAGGTAGGTGGACAGCTTGAGCTCTGGAGTTTAAGACCAGCCTGAGCAAGAGCAAGACCCCAACGCTACCAAAAATAGAAACATTACAGGCATAGTTGTGGGCACCTGTAGTCCTAGTTGCTCGGCAAGCTGAGGCAGGAGGGTTTCTTGAACTCAGGAGTTTGAAGTTGCTGTGAGCTATGATGACACAGCACTCTACCCACAGCAACAGAGAAAGAGACTCTTTCTCAGGAACAAAAACATAGTATTATACCTTGTCTTATTTTTTGGTCATTTCTTTATGGATGTCTGATCTCTTCAAAACAGTGTAAGCCCCATTAGAGCTAAGATCTTTATACGATTTTAGTCTGTTTTATAACTTCTATAGTATAACACCGCACACATTATTCTCTCAGTAATACTTGTTTCTTGACTAATGAGAAGTGCAAATGATATTTAGAAGTTTGGAGGAGTGTAGTTTATGGGTGGTTTCTAGTTAAGGAACTTCTGTAAATAACGAACCTTAATGCTCCTTAGTTTACACCTCTGTAACTACACAGTTACCTGCATTTAGCGTCAGGAGCATTTGCTAAGAGCTAGGACTCTGCCATTTAGCTGTGTGAGCTTAGGAAAATCAATTTACCCATCTGTGCCTCAGTTTCCTTATGGAACTGAAAACTAATTAACTACATCAGTGAATTCATGTATGACTGACTGACATTCATGACATGACATTCATGTATGAATGACTGACATATTGGTGAGGTTTCAATAAACATTAATTACGGCAACTGACGTTCTCACTAATATTACTACAACAGCTGTCCTCTCCACCAACCTGCTCAGTCTCCGCCAGCTGGAAAAACACCCTCTGCATCCAGGCTGGGACCTTCTGATCTACCTGTGTGGAAACATACACAGAGCCGGACAGATGAGGCAAAGCGGCCAGACCCTTTACTGGGTGACAGATCCAAGCCTCAGAAAAGGGGACACAAGCAGCAGCCAGTGTCCTGTGACACGTGGAATTTGGTCAGCACATGCAGGCCTCCCGCCAGCCGTGAGCTGCCTCCCCAGTGAGAACACAGAAAAGCAGAAATCAGATGTAGTGCCTGGGGGCAATCTCCATGAGTGGTTAAATGCAGGCAGACAGGAGTTACTTGTGTCTGGAAGGGAAAGCAAGCTTCCTGGCTAGCGTAAATAGATAGGGTGCCTCTAGAAAAGAGAAAGAAAATACAGTAGAGACTCTGTAAGTCGCCCACCCAAGGGACTATGACAAGCTGGTCAACATACGTGGGTACCAGCGTGAGGAGCTAGGCCTGCTGTGCTGATATGTGCGTGGTGCGTGTCTGGCCTGTGGGAATCAGGTCCTCTTAAGGAGGTGGTCAGTGCAGGGAGGTGGTCAGGTATGGAGGGTCAGCTGCATAGACACTGAATTAAAATGCCCAAGCTTCAGTATCATAAACCACTTCAGAAACTCGAGGGCTTGAAACAACCACTCTACTCTTGCTCACATTTCTGGAGCTTGTTGGAACGTTGACTTCACGGGTTTGCTGGCTGTGAAGTCCAAGTTGGCCTCACTCACGTGTCTGGAGCCGCGGCTCTTCCCCAGGCCTGCCCTTCACGGGTGTGCTAGGCTGAGCTTCTGTGCAGCACGGTGGTTCAGGGGTCCAAGAGAGCAGGAATGGAGCAGCAAAGCATCTTTAATGGGTAGGCGCTGGAATCCCCCAGGGTGGGTCCCAAAGCCACGGTAGATCCACAGAGGTGGAAATACTCCCTACCTGGCCTTGGGAGAAGTAGCATCACATCGCAAAGGGCTGGACATGGCATCAGTCTGCATAACAAGCCCCCCAGAGGTAATGGGTCGCCACAACATTAAGTTTTTATTTCTTCACCGTTTACTGGAGGCCATTAGTATACTGACCCTCCATAGCCCGTTTACTAGGCTTTCAACCGTGGCGTGTTCCCCTTTAGCAGCCTGGGTACTTACCCCTCCCGTTTCTTTCTGCAGTTAATTAATTTGAAGTGAAAAAAAATGAGGGTCAACGATTTGAGGAAAAAGGAAAATTACATTTCTTTCTCACTCTCAGAGTTCAAAGGCAGATGAGTGAATGTAGGAATAGCTCCAGCAGTCCACTTGGGCCCAGATGAAGAGGATGTGTTTTAGCAAAGGACAGGAGCCAGATTCCGAGTGGGCCACACCCCTCCAGACCTCCCTGCACCTGGAGCCTCCTTTGAAGTGAGGGAAATGGCTCCACCACAAGGAGGCCCAAGGAGCAGACAGATGTGAGCAAGGCTGAAAAACAGAAACTTTCCATCCTCATCAAGGAGATGCCTGGCGTGGGCTGGCTAAACATACCCCGAATTAGTGTTCTTGGTTTCTTATATTTTACTTTTGTTAGACACTGAGGAATTTCACAATTCAAGTAACTTAAAATTCTAAGATCTGTGATATGAAGAGCAACTGGTCCTTTTCCTGGTACCCAGGGCGGAACCTTTTGCTTCTGGCTTCTCTGGTGCAGATGGGGAAGAACCACGGCCTGACACCCTGAAAAATCTGCCCAGAGGCCTGATTTGCTTTGCCCACAGAGGAGTCACTTCACAAAAAGAGAAGGGATAAAAGTAGAGCCCCTAAAAAGATATATATCTATTTCCAGAAGGTTCTTGGAGTTTTCTGAGGCTATTTGTGAGGCTATGTCCTGAGAGGGGAGCTCAGTATGGGAATCCCAGAGTCAGAAATTCTTTCCCGAAGAATATGGAGGGACAGGGTTATAAATAGAGCAGCAAATTTTCCTGCAAAGCGAGATGTTGTCTGTGAGACAGAGGCCCCTGAACTGCAGGTGGTTTCTTCACAGATGGACAATGCACATTCCTACATTTTCATAAATGCATGTGTTGTGTGATCAATTCAAGCGTAGATGCACGAGTGTGGTCACGTGGGTGATGCTGTCTTGTTTTTTTTTTTTTGACTTGATGCTTCATTTTCATGTCCACACATCTCAGTTCCCTGCCTCCTCACCTACCCAGATAACCCACACTAGTAACCTGGTATCTACCTCTTCAATCATTGCTTATGGTCTACGACACACAGATGCACGCATACTTTTACTGGGTGTTTTTTGATCATTGTATGTTTTATGAAAATAGGACAATATTATACATTTTTCACTACATTTGTGCTTTACTCAGTCAACAATCCCTTATTAAAGCTCTTCCTGTCCTCTGGGAGGCGGGGCAGGTGAATTACTTGAGCTTAGGAGTTGAAGACCAGCCCGAACAAGAGCAAGACCCTGTCTCTACTAATAATAGAAAACATTAGCCAGGCATGGTGGCACCTGTAGTCCCAGCTACTTGGAAGGCTAAGGCAAGAGGATCACTTGAGCCCCAGAGTTTGAGGTTGCTCTGAGCTATGATGACACCATGGCACTATAACCATGGAGAAAGAGTGACACCATGTCTCAAAAAAAAAAAAATTCTCCCTGTCAACCAGCACAACGAATTCATTCTTCTTAATGGCTATATTTTTCTATCATATAGCTATGCCATAATCATTCAGCCAGCAAAAACAAACAAGACAAGCAAACTCAAACAACCTCGTATATGAATCCTTGTGTTCTGGTGACTTTACACATACTATTTTTATTTCTAAAGTAGAAAAAACCTAATAAAGTTTTTGCATGTTGTTGACTCCATCTACTTTACCAAATTCAATTCTTAATTCTAGGATATTTTTATTAGATCCCTTTGGGTTTTCTAGGTTTATAATCATATATCCTGCAAAAATAGTTTTACCTCTTCTTTTCTGATGCTTATTACAGTTTCCAAATTTGCTGCCATGGAGGTTAACAGTGTATTCTCTTTTCATACTTTTAGTCATTTCAATATTTGTCCCCCTTCACCCCACAACCAAGGAGCAGTACCAGGGCCGACTGATTTGCTGCCTGAACACCACGACTCCGATGCACTCGTGCCAGTCTACAGGACCCAGTCCAGGGAGGGCAGCCAGGACTTTTCTTTTCTTTAGAGACAAGATCTCACTGTATTGTTCAGGTTGGTCTCAAACTCTTGGACTCAAGAGTGATCCTCCCACCTTAGCCTCCCAAGTAGCTGGGATCACAGGCGTGAGCCACAGCACCGGGCACAGGATATGGTATCAAGGAAGAGGAAATAGGCATTTGATGTCAGTTTACGAACTTTCAACTCATCCCCGGGTTGGGCTGGGTGTGAAGGAAGCCCATAGTCTGCGCTGCCACGATGCAGCTTTTCACTCATGCTGCTTTCTTGGTTGTTAGAAACTCTGCTACACAGACATCGTTTGCTTTTAGACTTTTAGGACTCGAAAGGAGCTCTTTACAGATGTCAGAAACTGAGGCCCAGGGAGGTGACAGCGGTGTGCCGAGTCCCTGTCTCTGACCAGGGAGGTGACAGCAGTGTGCCGAGTCACTGTCTCTGTCATTTTCATCCTTTTTCTTTCCCTTTTCTAGCCTCAAAAGTGGTATCGGAGCTTCCTACCCACTGCCAGTGCTAACACCAACTTCAGAAAACAAGAAAGCTGTCAACTGTCTAGGCATTCAGGTCTATTCAGCTTGTTTTATTTGTAATTTTCTTGTTTTATGAGATAGAGTCACACTCTGCTGCCATGGGGTTGAACGTCATGGCCTCATCACAGCTCACGGCAACCTCAAACTCTTGGATTCAAGCGATCCTCATGCCTCAGCCTCCCGAGTAGCGGGGACTACAGGCGCCCACTATTAACACCTGGCTAATTTTTCTGTTTGAGTAGAGACTGTGTCTCACTCTTGTTCAGGCTGGTCTTTAACTCCTAAGCTCTAGCAGTCCACCTGCCTCGGCCTCCCAGAGTGCTGGGATTACAGGCCTGAGCCACAGAGCCTGGCTATTTAGTTCATTTTAAGCTAGAGTGAAAAGCTGCATCATGGCTCACAGACTGTGGGCTTCCTTCACAATGAGCCCAGCCCAGTGATCAGCTGAAAGCTTCCTGAGCTGTCATCAGATGTTTGTTTCTCACTTTTTGGAACCATATCCTGTGCCAGGTGCTGTGACTCACGCCTGTGATCCCAGCTACTCAGGAGGCTGAGGTGGGGGATCACTCTTGAGTCCAGGAGTTCGAGACTAGCCTGGGCAATACAGTGAGATCCTGTGTCTAAAGAAAAAAAACATCCTGGTTGCCCTCTCTGGACTTGGGTCCTGTGGACTCCATTCCCAATCTCCTTAGCTACTATTAATTACACTTGGGATGGCCACAGGAATGTCCTTCCACAACCACCCCGCGCAATACAGGAGCTGAGACTGACCAAGGACACCAGAGGCTGAACCTTGAACGCAGGTGCTGCCAGCAGTGACTGAGTGCCCTTGTTCCTGACAGCTGGTGTTGGCCCAAGTGCACTTCTCCCTGACCGGTGCGCCTTCTCTCCTTTGCTGGCCTCAGACTTGGATTGTGGTCTGACTGTTTCCCCAGCCTTGGTCAGTCCCCATGCCACGTTGCTCACACAGATATTTCCCCGAATCAAGCCGTTGCATATTTCATCTCCTGTTGGTGTCTGCAGGTCAGAGGGTCTGGACTAAACCCAATGTCACTTCAGGATCACAGCCGGCAGAGCGTGCTTCTTGCACTTGGGTCCATCCCATGTCACTGAAGAGAGTAACCTCATTCCCATCACTGTGGGCGTGTACATTGACCCTATTTCTATCATACCAGCAGAACCCTAAGGCTTCCAGGTGAGGGGGCACTTCTGCTGTGTTTGACATCTCCTGTAAGCGTGTCCAGGGGAGGACGATGATGCTGACAGAAGTCAGCTCTGTGAGGGGAGGCGAAGGGGGCAGGTGTGTGGACTCTACAGCACAGGGTGGTTTGCAGGAGAGGTGATGGAGGCATAATGGTAATCAGTTTGACTTTGAGATGACCAGCAGCTTGGGACTGGCCTGTTGGTGACCCCTGGCATGTGCTTCTTCATTCCTTTATCCTGGAGACGACAACACCTTGAGATAAGTTGAAGGTGGACCAGGAACCCTACAGGTCTTCTCCTGACTTCAAGTTCAAAGGAGTTGGTGTGTACAGCGGCACCTAAGGGCAGAGGTGGGGGGACGTGCCCAGCACAGCTGCTGTCTCCTCTGCCGAACCCCACGGCCACATGGCACCGAGGAGTGACCTCCCAGGGCTCTCCTGAGAGGCAGGCGAGCCGTAGCTGCTGTGAGTTCAGGGGAGAGGAGACGGAACATGACCAGTGTCAGTCTGGACACAGCCTAATGGCTTGGGAGGACCGGTCACCCTGGGAAGACGGGTTAGTGAGAGTCACCTGACGTGGGCTGTGGCCACACATAGGAGGCTTGTCCAATCTGCATCTTCAGTCCATCTCCTGGGCAGACTCAGTGAAAGTGGGAGAGGGGTGGACATGCCACCTGAAGGGGACAGGTGCAACTGGAAGGACCGGCCTGGCCACCCTGGGCTGATGGCTGGCACTGACATTGACAAAGACTTAAATTAAGACTCACAAACAGGAATCTAGAGATCCGTGGTCTCTGTTCCGTGGACTGTTCCTAATGCTCCTCCTACCTCCTAGACCCCACGTATGTTTATTGGACCGCGCTGCATACGTTGGAATACAACATGGAAACCTCTTGCTCTCACGTCCCAGGTGGGCTGAGCCCCTGCCTCTCTCCTGCACTTTGGGCCCTTGACTGCAGTTGAAGCCAACATCTCCAATTCAGGACCAATTGTGGGGGGGACTCCCCACATTCTCATAATGGGCAAAGAGGAGCAGTAGGGAAAGTATTTAATACTCAGTGCTCAGCTAAACTTTGGACTAGAATGTCAGCTTCCACACAGACCCTGAGAGAGACCAGAGCAGACGTGTCCACCTCGCCCTCCAACCACCCGAACTCATGCCTGCCCACCCCCCACCCCCCGGCTTCATTGCACCTCAGAGGTCACTGGAAGTCTAACCTGTTTACTGCAAGCACTTCGTCATGGACTTGTGACAGGTGCCCATGAGGAACTCAGCTCTAAGATAAGCTAAGAAGAGAGGTCACCCCTTCTAGGTTCACGTCCAAGTTAAAAAGGGGTATCCTCACATTTGTAGTTTGAGGAAAGCCTGAGACCCTGTTAGTTGGGAGTGGTTTTCATGATATTCTTGTGTTCTTGGACTTAGAAGAACTGAAGGGATGGGCTCCTTGGACCATAATCCCAGTTTCTGAGGACATGCCTTTTCTTGGAATCAAAAGTCCATGGGAAAGAAAACACTTCCCCGCCTAGAAAGTTGGCTTCTCCTGTGCTTGTCACACCCGAATGGACAGGCAATAAATCCCCCTTTTGCTTTTGCTTCTTTCACTCTATTCCCCATCGGGACTCAGGGTGTGTGTGTGTGTCCTCACATCACTTTATCCTACTAGCTAGTTATTATGAATTTTCAACCCCCTTACGAAGAGGTTTGAAGACTTTGGGTTCTGAGGCACAGACTGATACTCCAGACAGCATAAAAATAGCAAGACCGTGGAGGATTGATGTGAGGAAAATAGTAATTTATTCTCATTCACTGAGGACTGAATATACAAAAATAGGATTAAAAGGGATTTAAATTACATAACACTTTAAAAAGCTTATGATGTTGGGGTGGTGGTGAAATCTTTATAAACAAAGTTAACTGTGCCGCCAACTCTCTCTTAAGGGAATTTAAACGCATCTACATGATACTACTGTCATCTGCGGAGCACAGATCTTTTTCAAGTTCTTCCTATCATTGGGGGTCTGACGGAGGACGTGGAACTGAGACCATACTTGAGACACAGCTTGTCTCTCTACCCACTCATAGCAGCTGTCCTACACTGGTGCAAACTGCAAACCCATACGAGGCTTGGGTGTCTGGGTGCCGCACGTGGCGTCTGGAAGCACACTTGGGTCCTGGGCCCCCATGAGCCCCTTCTTTGTTGATCCTTCAAGAACAAGGGCCAAAGCAAGGCTGTGTGGGGCCAGGAGATTAGTGGTCTGTTGTCAAACAGCCCTGTCCTCAGTGTCAGCTTTGTGAACTCAGGCAAGTTCTTCCCAATAGGTCAGAGCCTTTTAAGTCAGAAGAAACGAGCCGCTCCATTCTCACATAACCGCGTCTGTGATGCCCTCGGCAGTTTCCACTTCCGCACTGACTGACTCTGCTCCCCATTGATTATAGTTCCTTAAAGGCAGAGATTCCTTTCATTTTTGACATGGACTAGCCTATCAAAGGTGCTTAATAAATTTGTTGTACAAGTGAGTAAATGAATTAGTGTCTAGATTATGACCCATTATTGTGAAAATTAAATGTGATCAGGTTAGCTCCGTTGCCAAAATGCATAGGTCTTGACTCTTGAGAAAAGGAAGAGATGGCTCAAGGTTAACTTAACAATATGTTAAGTTCCTCTGTCCCTTCACACCTTCCCTTGTCTTGTATTCGTCTTTAGCTCTTTTAACTCTTTACCAAAGGCCTCTATGTTTTCTCCAGGCAGTAGTCTAAGTCCTGAGATTATATGAAAAGTCGTGCTCCTCACTTTTTAGTCTAGAGAGGAGACAGACTTTTAAAAATTACAATCTGCACAATAGCTGCTGAAGTAGAGAGCGCAGAATAGGCCCTCGTGTCCGCCTGGGGATGCTGGGGAGGTTCCCGAAGGAGACGGCTTTGAGCTGAGTTCTGAAGACAGAGTCGTTCGCAGGAGTTTCTCAGGCTGAAGCAGGAAGAGCACACCTGACGGCCAGTGACTGAGCGTCAGGTCTGCAGGTGACCAGCAGGCACAAGTTACTTTCCCTCTCAGGGACTGAGTTTCTTCACCTGCTAAGTACAGTTAGCTCCCGGGATTTCTGCCAGGACTCGGTATGACAACACGGGTAAGGAGCACAGCGCCCGCCGGGCAGGGGTCAACGTGCAGTGAACGTGCAGACGGGGCTGGGTGGGTGAGAGCCTGGGCATTGAGGGAACCACAGTCAGGGACCAGGGGCACCCAAGAGGGACCCCAATGATAGCATCCTTTTTTCCCACCTAGGTTTGGGATAATTTGAGAAAATTTAAGAAGAGTGATTATAGAGGCAAAATTTTCATCTTTGAAATGCTAATGGTTAAATTGGAGAACAAGCCTGGAACGAGGAGAGCAGGGCGGGCAGACCTGGACATGGCAGATGTGGGCACAGTGGTCCCCAGACTGCCCCAGAAAGACTCAGCGCATGAAGCCTCAGCGGGAAGCTCTGGCTCCTCCCAGACAGAAAAGTGAGATGCAAAACCAGGTGGTTCCCACCTGCCCGGTCAGAGTGAACACAGGGTGGGGCACAGTGAGAGTGTGCTGAGGAAACCGTCTACCTGGGGAAATGGGGTGAGGGGAGTGCCCCCACTCACACAATTATGAGAGCAGGGGGCTGGGGAGGATCAGGAGGTGTGGCTGAGGTTGGAGAGGCAGCCTCACAGGCCAGGCGAGGCCAAGGAGCTGAGGGGACAGGAGGAGGTACTGACCAGGAACGGCGATCCGGAGACTGCCAAGGAGAGGGGCATGCGCGGCTGCCACTGACAGCAACAGAGACAGTGGCGCTGACCCCCAAGATGGTGGGCACAGAGAAGCCCAGACACATGGTTTCACCACAGGTGAAGTTGAGGATGCTGGCAAGGAAGCGGGTTTGGGGCCTGATGAGAATGAAAACAGCAAAGAACAGATATTCTGGGGCAGCCTCTGGGAGTCCAGGAACCAGACAGCACCTGGAGAAGGGAAGGTAAAGTCTGAGTGAGGAACTGGAAACCTGAATGAGTAGGCAGCAGAGAGTTGCATGCTCAGATTTTTTTTTGAGATGGGCTATTTGGGGGTGACAACAAGGTCCAAGGGCTCTTGAGAATGGGTGACTCAAGAGCAGTAGAGGCAAATGTCATTGTCATCATAGTTGGGGAGGTCAAGGATGCCATAGGGGTCATCTCCAAGGAAGCGGAAGCCTTCAGGATGAGGTCCGAGTTTACCAAGAGACGTTTCAAATCCCAAATATATTTCTTAATATATGGAACAGGGTCAATTGAAATCATCACGGATGAAGGCACCGTGAACGAAACAAAGACATGATAACCTTCAAAACACTAACCACCACTGCCCCCAAATTGAGTGAGAATAACCCACTGTATTTATGAAAGAATGAGGTTCACATAATTACAAAAATATTTATAATTGTCATAAGATATGCCTTGTGACTATTTGTTTTATTTTTGAGAGAGTCTCACTTTGTTGCCCTGGGTAGAGTGCTGTAGCGTTGTAGCTCACAGCAACCTCCAACTCTTGGACTGAAGTGATTCACTTGTCTCAGCCTCCCGAGTAGCTGGGACTACAGGCACCTGCCACAATGTCCACTATTTTTAGAGACAGGATTCTCACTCTTGCTCAGGCTGGTTTTGAACTCCTGAGCTCAAGCAATCTGCCGGTCTTAGCCTTCTAGTGTGTTAGCATTACAGGTGTGAGCCACCACACCCGGCCCCAGCCTTGTGACTATTATAGAAATGACAATGACATTTTTTTTTCCTACTAATGGGGAGTGTACTGTACTAACCTTACAAAATGTGTGCCATCCTCAATTACTGATTTAATTCTAATTTCCTTAAGATAGTCATTCCCTCTCACCCCAAAAGCACACAAACCAGAGAAAAATCTTCTGCTAACCTGCAGGTGTATAGGGCACCCCAGAAGCTTATCTGCAAACCAGGCAACATGCAGGTTGTGAGTTTGTGAGCGAGACGGAATCACTTCCACATGCATGAAACCATGGGGCATACATCAGGTCAGCCCATGACTGTGATTATCACTGTTATTTCCCATCATTGCCCTTGTGGGATCTGCTTTTTTGTATTGTGCAAAGCACTTATAATTAGCCAATTTGGAGCTGAACTAGTTTAAAAAAAATTAAGAGCGGTATGATGGCATGAATACGGCAATTCTATCTCATAACTGTAAATACCTTCAGAAATCATAAAGCTAAAGAGGCCTCTCCTAGAGATGCCTTCTATTAAAATCAGGCAGAACACGCTCACTTTTGTTGTGGCATTCAGTCAGCTTCAACAACTCTACAAATATGCTGTAGGGAAATAAAAAAAAAAAAAAAAAGGAAGCAAAACGGGGGCAAAGAACACCCGGATCACAGGCACAATCTCAGTCATAGGTTCACTGCCTGGAGGAATCCTTGAGGATGCCAGCCTTCATTGTGGTGATCTAAAAGTAAAGAGCTTTGAAAACAGACCTCCTTCCTCCCCTAGATTTCCCTGTCAAGATACATAAAGGAATTCAAACTAATCAAAAAGCTGGAGTGAGCTGGCTGGATAAGTAACACAGGCCCAACCTTGAGTTCAGAGAGCTTGCTAATGCGTTCCACCTGCCTCTCCAGAAAATGAAGTTTCCAGGATATATCGACTGCAAGGAGGCTAGCTGTTACAGAGAAGGAAGATCAGACGGTAGCCGGACCTGCATGGCCCAGAAGGTGAACTCACAGTGACCAACGACACAGTTGCTCCTAAGAAATTACCTCAGGCCCCAAATGCTGAGTTTCTTCTTTTTTCTTCAACCTATTTAATCATCAGTGAAGACATATGAAGCCATCAGCCCTGGATGCTCTTTATATTCTTACCCATCCAAATTCATCATTGGTCTAGCAGGGTGAACATTTCCTTGTCTCACATTCCTTTCCTGCCCCACCACACGTTTCCCCCTAACACACACAGGCTGTGGTCATTCCTGTCTCCACCCATGCTGCTGCCCCACCTGGAATGGTTTGGCCTTCCTCACCATCTTTCTGAATACTTCGAGGTCCACTTCATGCTCCTTTCTTCATGAAATCTTCCCCCGTGGCACCAGCCAACTCCAATCCTTTCCCTTCTTGATCAGTTCTCTCACTTGCTGTCAAACTAGACGTAGAAAACGGTTTGATCGTGGGGGTTCCTGCCAACTGCTAGGGTGCCTGGAATTATATCTTCAAGATTCCTCAATTCCCTGAGTTCAAGAGCACCGTTGTCTTTTAGCAATGACCCTGAGAATGGTAAGGGAGAAGGGACTGGAGCAGTGTGTGTCTAGCATTTGCTGATCCTGGTCTAAACGATTCATCTCGGCAGTGTTTATAATGAAACTTAATTTAATTTAATTTAATTTTGTTTTGTTTTACTAAATCATAGCTGCGTACATTAGTGCAATTTAGTACAATGTGCTGGTTTCCTATACAATCTGAAATGTTTTCATCAAACTGTTTAACATAGCCTTCATGGCACTTTCTTAGTTATTGTATGAAGAAATTTCTATTCTGCAT
>CAUYON010203211.1:0-12780 GCA_963573935.1 Arctocebus calabarensis | reverse complement strand
AAAAAAATAGCCAGGCGCTGTGGCGGGCACCTGTAGTCCCAGCTACTAGGGAGGCTGAGGCAAGAGAATCGCTTAAGCCCAAGAGCTGGAGGTTGCTGTGAGCAGTGTGACGCCACGGCACTCTACCCAGGGCGATAAAGTAAGACTCTGTCTCTACAAAACAAACAAACAAAAAAAACCAGTGCTAATGTGGTATCTCTTGAGGAGGCAAAACAGATTTATAGGAAAGAAAATATAGAATGTTGAGTGTCAAACCTTCAATATGTTTTTCCTTTCCACTTGTGACTTCTCCGAATGTATAGATATGCTTTTTAGACCTGTGATTTTCTGAACAGCCTCACTCAACAGATCTGCTCCTAGTTTGCAGTCCACAAACACCAACACTGGAGGCTTAAAGAGTTTCTTATCCTGCAAAATTAATAATATATATTTAAAAATATGCATATACCATAATTTACAATAGGAAGTTTTCTGAAAGCATTAGCACGAGCTCGTTATCAATAGGTTTATAAATATTGCTAGGGATTTAAAAAGGCAGTCTGTTAAAATGGGTATTTTCTTTAAAATACATATAAACAGAAGCTAGTCTATTGTCCTTTACATTTCTGCATCACTTCATGAGTATTTCAATATTATGAGTAATTAAAAAATGTTAAGTGCAATTAATACAGTTCTACATACTGTTCATAACTCAATACCAACCGTATTTAACTTAATACTGTGTTTGTAAGTAGTTACGCTTGTACATATCACCAATTTAACAAATTTCTGTTTAAACTGGTAACAGTTTAAAAAACTCTCAAGGATAGGAACAGCCAAAAAATACTTTACCCCTCCTCATATATAAAACACTACTAATACATTTTTTTAACTACTAATATTTTTTAAAGAAAAAGTATTCTGGCGTGGTGCCTGTGGCTCAATGGGCTAAGGCGCCAGCCACGTACACCTGAGCTGGCGGGTTCGAATCCAGCCTGGCCCGCCAAACAACAATGACGGCTGCAACCAAAAAATGGCCGGGCGTTGTGGTGGGCGCCTGTAGTCCCAGCTACTTGGGAGGTGGAGGCAGGAGACTCGCTTGAGCCCAGGAACTGGAGGTTGCTGTGAGCTGTGATGCCACAGCACTCTATCCAGAGCTTGAGGCTCTTGTCTCAAAAAAAAAAAAAGAAAAGAAGAAAAAGTATTATTTAGGAATAATCTTAGTATTTAAATATCTTTCTATAATAAGAAAAAGAAAACTGGCTTGGTGCCTATAGTATAGTGGTTACAGCGCCAGCCACCTGCACCAAGGCTGACGGTTTCAAACCTGCTAAACAACAACAACTGCAACAAAAAATAGCCGGGCATTGTGGCGGGCACCTATAGTGCCAGCTACTTGGGAGGCTGAGGCAAGAGAATTGCTTAAGTCCCAGAGTTTGAGGTTGCTGTGAGCTGTGATGCCATGGAATTCTACTGAGGGTGATATAAAGAGACTCTATCTTAAAAAAAAAAAAGAAAAGAAAAGAAAACCTAACCCCTCCATCTACCCAGCATGTTTTCACAAATAACAATTTGGTCCTCACAGAACTCTGAGGCAGGCAAAGCAATTTATTGTTCAATACCTACACCAAATTCCCCAAAAGATACATCTAAAAATCATTCTCTTAAGAGCTCTAAAAAAATGCAAACACAATCTATAAAACATGGCTAATCTAACTGCTTTACTACTCACATTTAAGATTTCAAATAATTTTTTCTTTTTGGCTGGATCTTCCACCCACAAAATTATCTGACGCACGTTGGCACAAGGTAGGTTCTTTTCTCCAGCTATAATTCTCACAGGATTATGAAGAAGCTGGCTTGCTAGTTGTTCTATGCTAGTTGGAATTGTGGCTGAAACCAAAATGGTCTGACAATCATTTGGAATGTTTTCCAAAATGTCAAGCACTTGCTGTTGAAAGCCCATCTTTAACATGGTATCAGCCTAAAATAAAATCATTTTAAAGTTAGTTTTCAGCTTGACTTCAAAACCCAGTACCACCCAAGACTGATGTATTTAGGAATATACAGAATTACAAACTCTTAAACAGAAAAATACACTATGAACAATGTCAAAAGACAAAAGATAAACTAGGGAAAATATATACGTATAAAAAATTATAAACTATGTAGATTGTTATTATGGCAATTCATAATATATGTATCCTAAATATTTATCAACAGGGGACTTGGTAAATGAAGGTTAGACCCATATAATACAGTATTGTTGTCATGAAAAATGATAAGAAAGCCCTTTATTAAATAATGAATGGCTGCTAGGAGGAAAAAAGCAAAGCATACAATACTATGTATAATTATTGTTGGATACAGTTTGGACACAATTTATGTTTCAAAATACTATATACTCAAAAGGCCTAATTATTAACACTAGGGAGAATGCTAGAGGGCAGTTGGGAACACAATTTCACTTTTCGTATTTTAGCTTTTTGCAGTTTGATTTTATTTACCATGAGCATATACTATGTTTATAATAAAATATTAAATAAAAGTTAACGTTGGGGGCTTCTGTGTCTGAATGCAGGTATCTCTCCTAAATTCACATGTTGAGGCCTAACCCAAAACGTGATGGAATAAGACACAGAGCCTTTAGGAGGTGATTAAGTCATGAGAGCACCTCCCTTGTGAATAGGATTAATGCCCTTATAAAAGAAGTTGAAGGAAACTGCCCTCCCCTTCTGCTGGGTGAAGATGAAATAAGAGAGCACCATCTTTGAAGCACAGAGCAATCCCTCACCAGATACTGAATCTGCTGGCTCCTCAATCAGCCTCCGGAGCTGTGAGAAATCAATCTCTGTTGTTTATAAATAACCCAATCTAGGGTATTTTATTTAGCAACAGGAATCGACTAAGAGAGGGGCTTTCATTTCTGTCTATGCTCTATATTGTTGGTGTAAGTGCTGCTTAAATAAATAAAAGATTAAGGCTATCTTGATTTTCAAATACAATCCAAGAATCTATAATTGGGGGAACAATAAGCTATTTAATTATTTTAATACATTAAGGTATTGTATTTTTAAGTACCCACTAATGTATTTTCATTTAAAGTTTGAACATTCATTTTAATATTATTCATTCTATGACATTTAAAAAATCTGAAATAATCATGACATATTGGATTTGATCCTGGCTCCACCTATGACCTTAAGTGAGTCAGTTAGCTTTAAGCCTTAGTTTTTCCCTTTATAAATGAGAATAATAATAGTACCTACCACAAAGGACTATCATGAGGATTAATGAAATAAAATATAAAATATATACAACATTTAGGACAATGACTACAACATAAGTCTCAGCCAATGTTTCAATTACTTATGGGACATAGAGAACAATGCACAGTTTATCTGGAAAATGAGCCTGACTTCTCTCAACAACCTCGCCAAGCCCCATTCATCTCAGTAGATGGCCTTGCTTCTCCTGGCTCAGAGAAAATGCAGGCCTTTAGGAAGAAATTCCTTCAGTTTCTCTTCTCACACAAGCTTTCTCTAAGAGGAGTGGAGACCTCACCATTCAATCCACTAGCCTCTACCTCCTGCACTTCACTGGCACTACTTTCAGGTAGAAAGCACCGTGCGTGTCAAATTCAAAGGCAGTCTTTGTCTCTCTTTAAGAGAGAGAGAGAGAGAGACATGTATGTATATATATCATATATATCTTATATATTTAAAAACATTTATATATATACAATTAAATATATACATATATTTAAATATATATTTATACATGTATATATTTATATACATATATATTTTTTTTTTGTAGAGACAGAGTCTCACCCTATCGCCCTCAGTAGAGTGCCGTGGCGTCACACAGCTCACAGCAACCTCCAACTCCTGGGCTTAGGGGATTCTCTTGCCTCAGCCTCCCAAGTAGCTGAGACTATTGACGCTTGCCACAATGCCTGGCCATTTTTAGTTGCAGTTGTCATTGTTGTTTGGCAGGCGCAGGCTGGATTCGAATCTGTCAGCTCTGGTGTATGTGGCTGGTGCCTTAGCTGCTTGAGCCACAAGTGCCGAGCCCACCATGGTTATTTTTAAGGTGGCAGAAATACTTGACGCTCCACTCCATTCTCCAATCTGCCTTTAATGTGCATGAAATACAATTATTATTTAAAAGCCAAAGTGGGCCATCAACAACATTTTTAAAAATTCAGAAAATGGGCTCAACGGGCTAAGGCGCCAGCCTTGTACACCTGAGCTGGGGATTTGAATCCAGCCCGGGCTCGCCAAACGACAATGGTGGCTGCAACCGAAAAAAAAAAAAAAAAAAAATGGCCGGGCGTGGTGGCAGGTGCCTGTAGTCCCAGCTATTTGGGAGGCAGAGGCAGGAGACTCGCTTGAGCCCAGGAATTGGAGGTTGCTGTGAGCTGTGATACAGTACTGTGACAGCTTGAGGCTCTATCTCAAAAATAAATAAATAAATAAATAAATAAGAAAATGGGACAAAATATCTGAATAGAAAAATCACATGTAGCAAAAACTTTAGTCTCATTTAAATGTCCACAAACACAACATTTATATAGTATAAGTCCCTATCTAAACTGTATTTTTAAAAATTAGATATTGGGAAAATCTTACTTCAGTTTCTATACTTCAGTTTTCTACTTATAAATCTATTTCCTTACCCATCTTAGAAGAATGTAGCATATTAAAATGTGAAAAATAAACAGGTTGTCCCTGGGTTACAAATGAGATAGGTGTGTTTTTAAGTTGAATTTATATGTAAGTTGGAACGGGTACATTTATTTTACTTGTAATAACCTCTGTTCATAAGTGCAAGTTGTATGTCAGTAGGATATTTGTAACTCAGGGACTATCTGCATACTTTTTAAAAACTCAAACATAACGTACTTTAAATATTACGACCAATTATAATTAAAATAAAGTTACTCCAGGCTGGGTTCCTGTAGCTCAATGATTAGGGTGCTGGCCACATGCACTGGGGCTGGTGCGTAGAACCCTGCCCGGGCCTACTAAACAAACAAAAAACAGCCAGTCATTGTGGCAGGTGCTGGGGAGGCTGAGGCAAGATAATCGCTTGAGCCCAAGAGTTTGAGGTTGCTGTGAGCTATGATGCTACGGCTCTCTACAGAGGGTGACAAAGTGAAACTCTGTCTCAATAAAAATAAATAAATAATAAAGTTACTCTGAAAATGTAAAAGTGAGAAGTAAACACAAGTAGAGCAGGAGGTAAGAATAAAGAGGTGAGAACATACTCATAGGTGTCCCCTAATTAGAAAACAAACTTTGCCAAACTTTTCTGGAAATGTGTTTTTAGTGTTGCCTATAGTTTCTTCACTAGTCATGACTTCTTTAACCTCTGACGTTCTGACTTCCATCTCTATTACCAAAACTTCACTTTAGGATCTCAACGCTAAGCATCTCTCATTCACCACACCTTTACCGAGTGGCTAACTGTGGCTCGAAACCCACATAAGTGTTTACTACGTACCTGGCACCTTTCTAGATGCTGTACATGTCTCCAAGATAATCCTGTGAGGCTGACACTACTAGAATCTCAGTTTTACAGCTGAGGAAACTGAGGCATATTACATAGCTTTTTTCTGTTTTTTGGCACAGAGTCTCAAGCTATCATCCTAGGTAGAGTGCTATGGCGTCATAGCTCACAGCAACCTCCAACTCTTGGGCTCAAGTGATCCTCTTACCTTAGTTTTTCTATTTTTAGTCTCGCTTTTTGCTCAGGCTGGTCTCAAACTCGTGAGCTCAAGCTATCCACCCACCTTGGCCTCCCAGAGTGCTAGGATTACAGGCGTGAGCCATCACACCCAGCCTTATATTACATAGTTATTAACTGCTAGGGCCAGGACCTTGGCAATTTGGCTCTAGGACTTGCATTGTAAATGAACTCAAAATTTTGTATGCTAAGTGGTCAAGACATATGAAGAGACCCTATCTTCAAAGAATTGATGGTCTAACAGAGAAACAGATAAGTCACCCAAAACTTAATATTCATACACATGCAATATTATACACTTACATTACAGCACATGATGTAATTGACCACCGCCTCTTCAAGCACTTCTTTCTTCCTCTCATGATTCTCCTGCTCTCTCACTGGCTACTGTCCCTCAGAGCCCCTTCCCTTCTTGCAATCTCTGTACGCCGGACAGTGCCATGGGCTGTATCCCAGGCCCTCTCTTCCCCATCTATACTCTCTCTCCAGACAAGATCAACAAGCTCCATGGCTCTGAATACCATATATGATCAGAGATTCCCCAAATCTTATCACTGGCTCCCTAAACTCAGTGGTAGAGACTAACTCTTGACTTAACATCTCCACCTGATCTCACAGACCCCTCAAAGACAACATGTTCAGATATAAGACATGTTCTATATTTCCTCCCTGCTAAACCCACTCCAGGAAAGGGCGCCATCAGAAGCCCCCCCACTTCATCTCGTCTTCATTACTCCACATCATATCAATTAACAACCCAAACAACACCAATTGACACTCTGACACTTCGCAAAGCTGGTCACTCTTCTGGGCTCATGCTGTCCATGCTCCCATTCCTGTCACCTTCACCCTATAACCCATGTTGCTCAAGCAACCAGATTCTTCTAATATATAAACCTAGTCTTAGTAATTCTCTGATTAAACCCTCCAATGGTTTCCCAACCCACTTAGGAGAAAATCCAACCTCAGATCATGGCCTAAAAGTCATTGTCCACGTCTCTGACTTCATCTCCTACCACTTTCTCTTCACTCTCCAGGACCCTTCCACACCAACCTTCTTCCTGTTCTCAAATACCCCATGCTCACTCTCATGTTAGTCCCCGTGAACTGGCCCTCTTGGTCTGAAACAGATAGATCTTCACATTTGGCTTCTTCTCATTCAGATCTCAGCATAAAAGTCACCTTCCTAGAGAGCCTTGCCCTAACTCCAAACTAAGGTAGCCCCCTGGTTGCCACTACTATATGACCTTGTGCAGGTCTGTCACAGCTCCATACAACCCACTCTGACGTCTCACTTTCCACCATCTCCTCAAAAGCAACAATAGTGTCTGGCACATAAAAAGCCCTGAATATGTATTTCATAAATAAATGAGCATATGTTAACTGAAGGCACAGAACAAGCACCTTACTTTATATCAGACAACTTACTAGTCAGTGTGTATGAAACCTCTCTAAAGATAAGATCACCTGGATGAGTTTTTAAGGATTCCTGGGCTCCAACTCAGACCTACTGAACCAAAAGATCCAAGTGGAGAGGTTTCTTCCTGTACTACATTCGCTGAACATGTCAGGTGATTCTTATCATAAGGGAAACCTGGGCAAACACTGTGCTTGATTACTGGATACTACAGGAAACACGACAGAAATTAGTCATCTGTGCACAGTTCAACAGAGCAAAGGTCTACAACCTGTCTTGGGGGCAGGTACAGTGGCTCAGTGGCTCAATCCTAGCACTCTGGGAGGCTGAGGTGAGTGGACTGCCTAATCTCACAGGTTTGAGACCAGCCTGAGCCAGAGAAAGACCCCATCTCTAAAAATAGCTGGGCGTTGTGGCAGGCGCCTATAGTCCCCGCTACTTGGGAGGCTGAGGCAAGAGAATCACTTGAGTTCAAGAGTTTGAGATGAGCTGTGACACCATGGCACTCTACTGAGGATGACAAAGTGAGACTCTGTCTCAAAAACAAACAAAAAAACCTGTCCTGGAGAGAAAGATTTCAGGGTCATCAACACTTAAAGAAGAAAAAGAAGGCAGATGGGGTGGGAGAGGATTCTGAACCAAAGGACAGGTATGACAGGAGAGACAGAAAAGTGACAGAGCAGAGTTTTCTAATTCAATGAATGATCTGAGTCCTCACCCTCCTCTTGAGACAGGAACTTACTCCCTTTTCAGGGACATTATTCACTCTTAGTTCCTCTCTGGTCTCTCAGACTACCTCTCTGTTTACGGACTCATCTTCAGACTCCCAAAGTCAGTCCCCGGCCCCAATCCTTGTTGTTCTCTCTGCCCACTGCTCCCCAATCTTCCCCCCTGAAACTATTGTCTCATGGACAATGCATATTCCTTATTTCTATAGAATACTTCCCCTTAGTTCTTTATTCACAAGAAATTCAACATGTCTAAAGGCAAACTCAAATGTTACCACTGAGACCCTGAGTTTACTCACTCACCCTTTTCTAAACTTGAGGACTATAACTTATGTAGTCATCTCTGTCACTGCCTTTTCTTTCCTCTCTCATATTTGGTCATCAGAAGACTCAAGAATGGTTCCTTCTATGGTTCCTATGACTCTCAAACATACTCCTGACTCCTGCTGCCCCCACCCTGTCTCTGACCCCCTCACCCTTGTCTGGACTATTGGCTGCTGTCCCACAAACTCTCTTCTCTAACTGCTCCTGTATTCAGCAGAATAACCTTCCTAAACCACCACTTTCAACATATTACACCTCACTCAATAATTTAGAAAGCCTCTTTTGTCTCCATCATCAAATCCAAATTCCTCTGCCTTCCCTTCTAGGCCCTCTATAATCTGGCTCCATGCAAACTACCCAACTTTACTTCCTGCTATTTCTCAGAAAGAATTCTTCAAGCAAGTGGTCTTTTCTTCGCCTCCTCCACAGACACTTGGACTTCTGACTCTGCTTATGTCAGTCTCTTCACTTGGAATATCTGATCCATCCTTTCGTTTTCTAAAGCTTTTTCCATCTTTTGAGGCCAAACCTCTAGAGGTCATTTTTTTATAGTGCAATTAATAACTTTCCCATTTCTCCTTTTCTTGTCCTGAACAATAAGGCATATCATACATAGTCCAATTATTTTACTAACAGTTTATATCAGTGGGTTGGCAAATGATAGCTCTGGGGACAAATTCATTTATTTATTTTTATAAATAAAGCTTTAGGGAAACCCAGTCAGACATATTTATTTTGTTGGGTTTTTGTTTGTTTATTTGTTTTTGAGACAGAGTCTTATTACATCACCTTTGGCAGAGTGCCGTGGCGTTACAACTCACAGCAACCTCCAACTCTTGGGCTTATACAATTCTTTTGCCTCAGTCTCTCAAGTAGCTGGGCCTACAGGCAACTGCCACAACACCCAGCTATTTTTTGCTTAAGTTGTCATTGCTGTTTGGCAGGCCCAGGCTGTATTCGAACCCACTAGCTTTGGTAATATGTGGCTGGCACCCTAGCTGCTGAGCTACAGGTGCCAACCCCGGGAAACATTCATTTTCATACTGTGTACATATCAAGTAGTTGCAACAGAGACCACATGGCCCCTGAAGTCTAAACAATTTACTATCTGGGTCTTTACAGAAAGCATGTGCCAACCATTGACCTACGTCATATATTTCAGTATTTTTGTACCTCAGTATGTATGGTAAGTCCTTGCCTTTATTTTATGTGTATATGTCTCCTCTCTCCAATAAGATTTCAGCACCTGGTAGGTTTGAACGGTACTCAAAACTTCTCTGTGATGCCACTCAAACTTATTCAGCATTGGCCAATCCATACCTAAAGAGCACTTCTGTACTGACTTCAGTTTCAGCACATCACTGATCATGTTAACCAGCTCATTTCCCCTCTCAACCACATGGAAACCATATTCCTTAAATGTGAGGAGCTGGGACAGTGGCTGCACAAATTAAGCACTGGACACCTGTGTGCTGAATACTCCTTTTGTACAACAGTGAGCACAGGACTGAAGTGCATTACTAAACCTTATTAATTGAAGAAAATGAAAATGCCATAAACAGAAGTGAAGATGAATGAAAACTAACTTTAAATTCTATACAAAAATTATTTCTCAGGTTCACAGATGGAGAGAACTTAAGAACATGGGCTTATCAACAAAAGGAAGCCCAGGCATATGTTAAGCGTGGCAGTAAGTCTCATGATAATCAGACGCAATAAATCAATTCACAACTCATCAGTGCCAGGAAAATGCTGACTTAGCAGTACTTTTCATAGGCCTGAATAATATTATTTTACATTTCTACAGGACTTTTCAGTCTATGAGACATTTTCACAGTCATTCTTCACCCTCACCATAGCTCTGGAAAATTAAACGATTTTCGCACAACCTCACAAGGAGTGGAATGAATGTCTAGACCCTGGTCTTTCAGATCCTGGCTATGTGTTCTCTCACATCCTCCAGGATCCCACTGGGGGATATTTACTGGGACCCACAAAAGGTGGACAAAGATGCTGGGTAACACCAGGACCCTGCTCGGTCACTGGTAATGGGTCACGTGGAAAGATACATGTGCCCCGCAGGCAGGAAAGGCACCTATGTACCCAAGGTGGACTGACACGGTTCTGGGTTCACGTCCTTCTTTGTGTGGTAGAATTATCCTGGCGTAATCTTACTTTTGCTTCATCTTGCTAAGCAGGCCAAATGTACAAAAAGGCTTATATAATACGTGTAACATTAAAAATGAGAACTACACATGCTTATGTCCACAAAGAAAAAAAGAAATGAAAAAAGGCCAACCAAGCACTTTAAGTTATTTCCAAAATCCCTAATAATTATTTGCCATGGATTCTTAATTCCATGGACTAGACAAATGACAACAAATGCCAAATGTTTAAGACACTTATCACTGAAAAGAGAGCACCTGTTGAATTTAGGTTTCCTATCAGAAAGGAAAAGATGGCCCTGGTTTAATTTCAGCGTATTACTCCTTACACTGGCTGTGGTACGACACAGGAGAAGACTGAAGAACCACTACTGCAATTTTTCAAAAGTCCCTGAATTTTTTTTTCCTTTGAGAGGAAAAAAATGCCCTGAATATACAATGAAATATAAAACGATATTTCTCACAAATAACATAAAATTAGGTGACTAAGTTTTTGAACACCACTACTTACTTCATCTATTACTACAATTTTTATACCACAGAGTTCTACACAGCTCTGTTTGATTATATCCAGAAGTCGCCCAGGGGTCGCTATGATAACCTGAATGAAAGAGAAAAAGTAAATTTAAAAATTAGGTAATATTCACTCTTTAACCCATTTTATATTTATTGAGAGGCTATTATGTGCTAATGTGTTAAACACTTGGAACTCAATGATGAATCAGCCTGATACAGATGCTTTGCTCATGAAACTCATAAAGGAAAAAACAAATAAAACTTACCTCATGTAATTGCTCATGAGATAAACACAGAATGCCACAAATGCAGGGATCTATGCAGGCCTCCCTAACACATAAGGTCAAACACAAAGGATGAGTGGGAGTGAGCAAGCTGAGAAGTGGTCTAGGCAGAGGGAAAAGCATCTATAAAATTCCCAAGGCTGGAGGCTGGTGAGGTTTCTATGTGGTTAGGGAGAAAAAAATGGTACAGGCTGGGGCTTGAGACCAGGAAAGCCTTTACAGGCAGATTGACTGTTATCTGGTTCTGCAAAAAAGTGCAAATTCCATAGCATCTCTGGGCTTTTAAAAAACCTTTTTTTCATTTTTTAGAGAAAGGGTCTTACTCTGTTGCCTAGGCTGGAGTGTAGTGACATGACCATAGCTTACTGCAGCCTCAAACTTCTGGGCTGAAGCAATCTTCCTTCACTAGCCTCCCAAACATCTGGAACTATAGGCACACAATACTATGCCCAGCTAATTGTTAATTTTTTTTTATAGAGATGGGGTCTCACTATGTTGTCCTGGATGGTCTTGAATTCCTGACTTCACGAAATCTTCCCATTTTGACCTCTCAAAGTGTTACAATGCCAAGCCTATTTCATTCTTAAATTAAGAAGTTGGGCAAAATGATTTCTAAGATCGCTCAAGGCTCTTAACAGTTTTTTTGTTTTTTGTTTTTTGTTTTTGAGACAGAGTCTTATTATGTCACCCTCGATAGAGTGCTGTGGCATCACAACTCACAGCAACCTCCAACTCTAGGGCTTAAGCAATTCTCTTGCTTCAGCCTCCCAAGTAGCTGGGACTACAGGGGCCTGCCACAACACCTGTCTATTTTTTGTTGCAGTTGTCATTGTTGTTTAGCTGGCCTAGGTCGGGTTCAAACCTGCCAGTCTCAGTGTATGTGGCTGGTGCTGTAATCACTGTGCTACAGGTGCTATGCTTCTTAACAGTTTTTTTGTTTTGTTTTGTTTTTTTGAGATGGAGTCTCACTCTGTCACCATGGGTAGAGTGCCACGGCATCATCATAGCTTATAGCAACCTCAAATTCTTGGACTTGAGCAATCCTCTTGCCTCAGCCTCCCAAGTAGCTGGGACTATAGACACCCGCCACTAATCCCCTCTAGTTTTTCTATTTTTAGTAGAGACAGGGTCTCACTCTTGCTCATGCTGGCCTGGAACTCCGGAGCTGAAGCAATCCATCTGCCTCACCCTCCCAGAGTGCTAGAATTAAAGGTGTGAGCCACCATGTCCAGTTAGCATCTTAACAGTTTTATAATATACTAGTTAAAGTAGTGGCTAAAAGTCAGGGTGCTCTTGGCTCAGTGGTTACGATGCCAGCCACATACACCGGGCTCAGGCCTACTAAACAACAATGACAACTACAACAAAAAAAATAGATGGCTCGGCGCCTGTGGCTCAACGTGCTAAGGCGCCAGCCACGTACACCTGAGCTGGCAGGTTCAAATCCAGCCCGGGCCTGCCAAACAACAATGACGGCTGCAACCAAAAAATGGCCAGGCGTTGTGGTGGGTGCCTGTAGTCCTAGCTACGTGGGAGGCAGAGGCAGGAGACTCGCTTGAGCCCAGGAATTGGAGGTTGCTGTGAGCAGTGAAGCCATGGCACTCTATCCAGGGTGA
>CAUYON010203209.1:0-37423 GCA_963573935.1 Arctocebus calabarensis | reverse complement strand
TGAAACAATCTGAGCATCGGGTGGTTGTCAGCCTATATTTCTTTTTAGTGGAAACCAGCAGGGGTTGGATGACTGCTGCCCCATCCTGAAATGTGTGTCCCTCCAGTTCAGGGCCCACTGCCCACTGTCCCTGTGGCACTGGGGCTGTCACCATCCTCCCTTTACCAAGTCATGTCCTTTGGTTGGTTTTAAGGTTTTGGGGGTTGAGGGGCTTAGTCTCCTTGGCCAAGAAGGGTGTCTGTTCAGTCGGCATAAGGATTTTATTTTTTGTTTACAAGACCACAGGCTGGGAGAAGCAACAGCTGATTAGGCTGGTAGGGTGGGGCCACAGTCTCAGGTCACAGCAATAGTGTGCTTTCCAGTGTAAGGAACAACCTGACACCAGCCTCCTTTACACTGGGACTTCACAAACAGAGCAGACCACGGCTCCAGAATGTCACTGTAGTTTCCTGGAGGCCTGCTTGCTACTCCATAAATGCTGTGTCAGTAGTGGGTCTCCTGAACACTGGTTCTGATAGATTCTGATGGGGGTGAGGAGGGTGAATGGGCCACACAATCCCAACTGGAGCCTTGGGAGCTGCATCCATTCCCAGGGACAAGGCCCCTGACTCATGCTCCCACAGGCCGTCTTCTCCTCTGGTCGAGGGAACTGCTGTTGGCCAATTGCCCTTAGCCGTCGGTGGGAAAATTGCATCCTCAGGACATAGAAAACTTAGTGGTCTTTATCCATGTACCCTGTCTAACCACAATGAAAAGGCAAAACTGTCCAGAGATCAAGAGTTTCCACCCATGAACACACCCTGAGCCTTTTGCCCCTGGCCCCATGTTCTCCTGTGAGAGCTGCTGCTTTGCAGCCAAGTAGGTGTGAGGTCAGCAAGGCCTGGACTGGCTATTCCCGGCCTCTGCTCCTGTGCCAGGCTGCCCAGACCCTGCTCTGCATCCTGCATTTGCACACTCTGCTGAGGAAAGACTTCACTGTTACAATCTCTAATCCATAGATCAAGATGGCAAGCCCATAAATCCAACTTGTTTTCTACAAAATTCCCATGAAAAATGACCAAACAAGTACAAGACCAGGGCTGAGAAGTGAGTTAACATTGGAAAACAGTGAAGGTTGATATCCTTCCACAAGAAACTCCAGAAAGTGTCTTTAACCTACTGAGTACAGACGGAAGGAAAGGTGTACAAACTGGTGTGTACTGGGTGTGCCCAGGGAAGAAAGTGGAGAGGATCCCTGACAGGCCCCACAAGACCTCAAGCTGAGAACTCCAGGCTCTTAGGGACATGAGGCTGCAGAACAACTTTGGAACAACTTTTGGAACTACATGGGGGTGGAGGTATGAGGAAGTTGTGGGCACCACTGGCCATCCCAGCTTACATCAGCTAAAGCACAAGTCACCAGTGGGGAACCCTGGGAACCGTATTACACTGTGTGACACCCCCAAAAGTAGGTTCCCTCTTCTCCCCCCCATCTGTGGGGCCTTCAGTTTGATACCAGTACCATAAGAGGAGCAGCATCAAACTCTAGAGAGGGTGGGCAGTGGAGAAGATGGGGAGGGGGTGAGGTGGCAAGTCAGCCAGAAGCCCGCAGGGTCATCCCTCTGAGTTGATGCTTAAAACATCAAAAACATTTAGGAGCACTGTGCTGGGTGGTTCTGGCTTGAGCATTCTCATGAAAGTGTGGTGAGTTGTCAGCCAGGGTCACACTCATCTGAAGGCTGGTCTGGGGCAGGAGGAGGCATCTCCAAGGTGGCTTCATGCATTGATAGCAAATTGACCTTCCCTGTTGACAAAGGCCTCATTTCTCCACATGTGTTTCTCCATGTGGCCTGGGCTGCCTTACATAATGTCTTGAGGTTCCAAAGGTGAGCATCCTGACAGCCAGAGAGAGAAAGAGAATGGAGAGGGATGTCAAACCTGTGCTGTGTGCCAATGTTTGGGGTCTCAATCATGACAAAGAATATATGAAATGGAGTAAATACGTGTGAGTAGAAATGTATCTTTGAAACATACAGTCTGACACATCACTATTCTTATTGTTAGATATTAAGAGAGAAGCTTCACATCCATCTTTTGCAAAAATTATAGGCAGTCAGAAACTAGTCTTGTCTGTCCCATGTGTGAATGGAGGTGGACTTTTTCTTGCCAAACTTCTAGGGTGATAAAGACTGTCTGGAAGTGTTTTTGTGTTTTTTTTTTAATGAAAAAACTTGGCTGGGTTAGTAAGGGAGCATGGGAAACAGAACACTGAAGAACAATTCAAGAATTTATCAAATTTATATCATGTTGCAAAATTCCTGAACTTAACAAAATCCTTGGCTATGAAAATCAATGACATAGTTGCCC
This sequence comes from Arctocebus calabarensis, assembly GCA_963573935.1. NCBI lineage: Eukaryota > Metazoa > Chordata > Mammalia > Primates > Lorisidae > Arctocebus > Arctocebus calabarensis. The sequence goes on along the minus strand of CAUYON010203209.1, from coordinate 35,077 downwards.
ATGATATGTGGGCTTGAAGGAGAACAGAGGAGGAAGTACAGACTCCAGAGAATGTCTGGGGGAATCTTCCTTACTCAGATTTATAGTCTTCACTCTGCTCCCTGGTCTGACCCTGCTCAACCCCTGACTCTCAGCAGAAGACCCACTTCTCTCTTCTCAGAGGAAACAGGCACCGTTGCATGGAGTCTCGCCCCTACGTTACCCAATCTGCACCTCCTCTGCATCTTCTCCTACCCTGCCCCTCTTCCCTCCCATCCCAAGGAAGAGGGGTTCCTCTCCCACTGCAGCTGGCCTCTTGCACTTGCTCCAGACCCCATCCCACCTCTTCCTTCTAAGGACCAGTAATGTGTTGACTCCCACCCTCCTGCTCCTTTGACATTTCCTCTGTTGCCTTTCATTCATTCATTTTATTCCCATCTTTAAAAGCATCAACAAATTTGCCATCAGCAACATCAAGACAAACGATCCTCTGTGCACACTTCCCACCCCATCCCCCATAGCTCCCATCTTCCTGCTCCCTTCACAAATAAACAGACCCAAGCTACTGCCCTCAATCACTGTCCCCATTTTCTCATGGCTCACTTGTTCCTCAGCTTGCTCCTGTCTGGTTTCTGCCATCACTACAGTTGCTCCCACTGTGGTCCTCCATCAACCCACTGGATGCCTCAAGCCCTTCCACACGCCAGGCGGAGGAAGGAGGGTGATTGGCAAGATCTCATGTGCGGTGCACAGTGTGAGGGTTTACAGCACACCCCTGGGTGAAGAGCTCAACTACAACTTGAACTTTACCCTAAAAACAAAACAATGTAACATAAACATTTGCACCCTCATATCAATCTGAAATTTTTTAAAAAGTCAGGATTTAAAGTGTGAGAGAGATTAACCAACAGAGATTCTGAACCACTGACCTAATAAATTTACAGGATGTAAAGCTGAGTCTTCCTAAGGTTACTCTGACAATTTTTCTAAGTGTCAGTGCTGCCACAGTGGTTATACAATCTGAGTGTGTGAATGATTCTATATGGAATTTTTTTTTTAAATATGCAATTAAAAGATTTGTTAGTGTAGTCAGTAATTTTCAAATTTGTCAGCCCCTTCACTTCTGGAATGGCAGAGTAAAGAGATTGGCAAATCCACCCCCCCACACACCACTTAAAAAATTAATAATAAAACCAGACAAAGTAGCCAAAAACAACCATGCCAGGACTCTGGAAAATGACTAAAGTCATGCAACAAATTTGGAAGTATTTATTCAAGATAAGCCACTGAACTTCAGATAAGAAAAATAGGAGTCTGGAGTATTTTCAGCCAGGAGCTACTTTATTTCCCTCCCCTAGCTCAGTTAATGCAATGGACCCTCCAGGGAGAGCTCCTGCGGCCCTGGCAGAGGAAACTTCTTTGGTTAGAAGTTGTACACAGAAAACCCCTTTCCAGGTGTCTCAAAATAAATAGCAATCTCAGTGGCAAATGGACAGGGTAGTAATGTTGTGTCCAACCTGAAGTGTAGATACTGCTTAGAGCAAGCAAGACGGGCAGGCTAATTTGAAACCTAAAGATCCAAGTCATGAGATGTTCACAGGGGATCTTGATAAGCTTCCACAAGTCCTGGAAGTATGGAACGCTGTGCACATGTGCAAAAGGGTGAGCATGTTCAGGGGAGAACAGAGAGGGCCCTAGCTATCCATCCACACCTTCCTGGCTAAACACCAATCCTCAAACACACACAGAGATATTATGAGAAAGTCCTGCAGAAAGTAACAACTGGGAAGTCAGGCAAGCTGCCTGCACTGTAAGTGTATCCCCAACTCACAAACAGATCCATCAGCAAGGCTTGGAAAACTCACCTGAGCAAGTTGTTTGAATGCAAACTCTGACCAGTCATTGAATGATCACTAAGCTCTGTTGAACTGTGGATGACTGTGGGGAAGTTAAATTTAAAATTGAAATACTACTGCTACTACCACTACTAATAATAATTTACAAAAAAGCTGAATTGAGACATTAGCAGCCACATACTGATAGGAAAACAGACTAAAGAATTAGTCCAGGAAAACCACTAAACAAACAAACATAAAGGTAAAAATAAAAGCAACTGCCAGAATTGTGAGGAAACCAGAAGCTAACGTTACTACAATATATTATTTAAAATATCTGGCCTTAAATAAAAACATGACAGTTGCAAAGAAAATGAAAAGTATGGTACATACACAAAATAAAGAGGAACAAGTAGAAACTATCTCTGAAGATGCCCAGGTCTTGGAGGTAGCAGAAGAAGACTTCAAAGCAGCCATTATGCATATGTGTAAATAATTTAAGAAAATCATGTTTAAAGAATTAAAGGAAATTTATGATGACAGTAATTCATCAAATAGAGGATGTCAATAAGAAGATAAAATTTTTTAAGAAACACATGGGTAATATAAAGTTGAAAACATCAATATCTGATATTAAAAATTTGCTAGATGGACTCAACAGCAGAGATGAGGTAACAGAATAAGAAAGAATCAGCAAACTTAAAGATGGACCAACAGAAATTACCCAAGAAAAATTATTTTTTAAAAGTGAACAGAGTCTTAGAGACTTATGAAATACCATCAAGTGTAGTGATATACACATAATGGTAATTCTAGCAGATAAACAGAGAGAGAAAGGTATAGAAAAATTATTTGAAGAATAATGACCTAAGCTTTCCAATTTGATTAAAAACCTTGATCTACCCACTTAAGAAGCTCAAAGTTGAAGTTAAGGAACTTCATCTAGGTTAAACACAAACATCCAAACCTACATGTATAGTCAAACTGTTGAACATCATAATCAAAGAGTAAATCTTATAAACAGAAAGAAAAAAATTACTTATGTGTAGAAAATACAAAATTGGGCAGTGCTTGTGGCTCAAAGGAGTAAGGCGTCAACCCCATATGCTGGAGGTGGCAGTTTCAAACCGAGCCCTGGCCAAAAACTGCAAAAAAAGAAAAGAAAAAGAAAAAAGAAAAAGTACAAAATTAACCACAAATTTCTGATTAGAAATAATGGTGGCTAAAGAGTAATAGGATTCTACTTCCAAAAATATGGAAGAAAAAAAACTGTTAACCAAGAATACTGTATCAGCAAAACTATTCTTTTTTACTCTATTGATATGGTTCTTTGAAGGGCAAGTTTTTAGTTTTGATAAAGTTCAATTTATCAATTTTTTTGGTCTGTGCTTTTGATATCATATCTAAGAAATCATTGCCAAATCCAATGTTGTGAAGCCTTTCCCTTTTGTTTTCTTCTAAGAGTACAAGAGGTTCTTGTTAGGAAATATGGGGAGCAATAGATTAACTACAATTTAAAAAACTCTTCTCAGCACCATTAAAATGCACATTATAACACTGGAAATCTATCTTAGCAGCTGACCACAGAAACATGGTATTGTGGAGAGGAAATTCCATCCTGAGAAACACCACACCAGTGTCACCTTCTGGATTATTCCTGCATGTAAACGTACAAACAAACCTAAGAGATAGCAGCTTCCATTACCCCCAGTTGATGACAGGAAGCTAAATTTTCTGATATGATGACTCAGACACTCCTACCCTAAGTGCAGCAGTTTGGCTCCAAGGGCCCAGTGGATTCTCCCCTCTATGCTGTGGTTCAGGGGTTCTGGCTCTTTTGTCCTCAAGACCACAGCTCAGGCTCCTTGGGGTGGTCCCAAGGAGCAGGCTGAGCCACCTGTCTCCTTACAGACATTGTCCCCTGCATTTCATCTCTGGGAACCACTCTGCTCCCCCAGACTGACTACAGAACAGGAATCAGATCCTCATCCATGACAGACAAATGGATGAGAGTCTACTTTGTACTGAGGCTACGGTCTCACCAACGCATGATGTCAATGATGCGTTTATTGTGAGCCTGGCATGGTGCTACCCCCTGGGTCATGAAATCTGTAGTGCTGCTGTGAGGGATGGGAGGTATCTCGACTCTCAGGATGCCCAGTTCTACCAGCCTGTGCCTGAACCCCATATGTCAAGGCCCCGATTTTCCTGCCTGGAGGTTTCCCTGTGTAGATAGGGAAGACAGCCTTCCTGGATGTATGCAGTCCATCCCACTTTTCTTGCATTCTAGCCCTACTGCTCCCTACTTCTCCTTGTAGCTCTCTCTGCCATGCCATGTATGCTCTGGAGGGACTGTCTTTTGTGCCACCTGAACTTCCTATCACGTCACTTCACACCCAGGTCTACTTGGATGCTTCTTTTGGAGGGTATGACTGAGCAGTGACACCAGGACAGAGGTGGGGGGTGCTCACCCCTCTGACATCTCTGACAGCAGTGTCCAGAGGACTATGCATTGGCTCCTGGTGAGCTGTTTGTCATATTTCTGTTATTATTATTTGTTAATCAGTTAAGCTGAATGGCTATTTAGTACCAGCCAGTATCACAGGGAAGCTCCAGAATAAATAAAAGTAGAATGAATCATGGGGCTCACTGCCTGGGGGAAGGGGCTGTGCAGGCTCCATCTTGGGCCCCTGTGCTGTCTCCTTATCCTACATGCTGACCTTGCAGGGATGGGTCACGCACCCACCTTCTTGGACCTCACAGGGAGACTCAAGCAGAAGTGTCTGAGCTTACTGCTTATTCCTTAGGACTACTCTCTCCCACTTCTGACTGGGTAAGATAAATGGGAAGAATGTCCCTTAGTAGCTGATGCTGACTTCTGGGTGAATCTAATTTAAACAGACAAACAAGCAGAGTTCAAGGCCAAGAAGGCTGCCACCTCCCTCATCTTCATGGAGCATAAACAATGGCATTTAGTTTCTCTGGCTTGCCCTCACCATTGAAAGAACAAGTTGAGCTATAAGAGCATCGGAAAGTAAACAGATTTGCTCTAGTGTTTGCTGAAGTGAGTGGGAGGAGAGTGTGTGGCTGGCGTGGGTAAGACTCCGAGGCGTCTGGGGACAGTGGGATAGAATATCTGAATCAGACTGAGCCACAGTGTGGTGGGGCTGGGTGCCAGGGCTGCTCTTTGCTGGCAGTCTCAGAGGGCTGTGTGAGTGTGTGCACGTATGCACACGCGTGCATTCATGTGTGCATGTGTGTGAATGTGTGTGTGCCTGTGTGTGAATGTGTGCATGTACGTGTGTATGGCTGTGTGTGTGCCTGTGTGTGAATGTGTGTGTGTGTGTGTATGGCTGTGTGTGCGCCTGTGTTTGTGCACAAGCCTTACCCAGCCACTCACTGTGGAAGGCGTGTGGGAATGAGAAACATATCTCCCCAAGAATGAATCCTTCAAGACAGCCCCCACCTTCTTCCGTGTGCACCTGGGTCTGGGCAGGGAGGATTTCTGTTGGGTTGTACTTGGCATTGCTTCCTGAATTTGTAGTTCCAGAGGAAATGCTTTCTCTACCAGTGTTGAGTGGCTGGTATTTCTAGGTGATCTCTCTGTGAATAGGAATCTGAGTCTCAGAAGACATGTTTAGGAAATGTGTGTGGGAGGACAGCCCTCCCCAGGAATCTTGAGCCAGCTGTGGAAACCCCCGTCCCACCTCGGGTGTCCTGTGAGCGTCTGGGGACAGTGGAGAAACACCTGCTCTCATGTACCCATGTCCCAGAACTGTGGTCACCACCGACTCCGCATGTGGCTGTAGTCTGTTCTTCTGGGGCTGGAGACACCCAGAGGGCCCCTTAGTCGGGGTGGCCCATTCAGCGACAGGACAGTGACCTGAGCCCTGTCCATGCAGGCCTGGTAGGCCAGGCCAGGACAAATGCTCAGCAAACAAGAGTTATGGAGTTGTGAGAGCCATTGGGGAAAAAGAGGGGAGTGGAGGACAGGCTGGAGAAAAGAGGAAGTGACCACATGAGGCAGCCGGACAGGAGGACGGCTCACTCTAGAACCAGGCTCCAAGCATCAAGATGTCCTTGGTCCAGCATTCCCTCTGCAGATGTTGGGGAGATGCCCCGGCTCCTGAGTTAGCTTGCAAGCAAAAAAGCCCTCAACAGAGAGCACAGCCCCAGCGGGTGGGGCTTATCACCCTCATTTTATAGATGGGTAAGCCGAGGCTGAGAGAAGGGACTTGCAGGAAGTCACAGAGCCAGTAAGTGGCGCTGGGAACTGGCCCACATCTGGCTGCCCCAGAGAGATGGCCCTCTCTTTGACACTCCATCCTGCCTCCTGCTTCTTTGGAGTCCAGTTAGAGACTCTTCCATTCTAGAGGACTTGCCCTGCTCTTCTGTCCCCAGCTTCAGTTTTGAACGTGTGACTCCTGAGGCCTTAATTGAAATGACAGGCAGAAAGATGTCCACAGAGTCTGTTGCTGTGACCTTTGGAGTCATACTTTTGTCTCAGGTAAGTAAGAAACAAGTCAGGGGCAGTCACCACCTATTCACAAAGGCTGACCCTACATAGCAGTGGCTGCCAAGGACAGCAGCTGCCAGGAGTGCTGGGGGCGTCTAGACTGCAGAGAAGGGCAGCCAGGGAGGGGCAGGGGCTCCTGGCCAGAAAGCCGCAACTCGCCCTCCAAGGTGGGTGGGCGCCTTCTTCCCTGGAAGAGCAGGAGACCTGGCTGGGCTCCCAGGGATTCTTCAGAACTGAGAGGCCTCTTGGGACTGGGATTACTAATTTTTCTTTTTTCCCCTCCTGAATGTGGCCCCTTTCAGGACCCTTTCCACATACTGAAGGATCACTGATATTGTTCAGACTCCCTGTAGCAGCTTCCTGCCTTCCAAGAATCTTCTCTGGGTCCGCGGCTCCCAGGGCATCCTCCCAGCTCTGCCCACACTGCCCGCCCACCTATTGTGCTGTATGACTCCCTCTCTTAGAAATGTCCCTGTTGCTTGTTCCCCCGTCTTGGTCCCGCCTGAAATGAGTCTTCTTGCTTTCCACCCACCTTCTCCTCACCCATCCCTTTTGCAGGGAGATGCTATGTGCCCTTGGAAATTAACTCCACGCCTGGAGCTTGAGGTCTCCCCACCCCCAGCACACACCTGCCACAGGCTCTGCAACCTTGGACAAGGTGCCTTGGCGTGTGCACTTCCATGCCAACCAATGTAACTAGCCTAGAAGGACTTTGAGTCCAAATCTCATTATCTCCTCACATCAGGACGATGAGGGAAGGAGTAGAGTTGGGGTGTGGTTCAGAGCTCTAACCCTCATCCTCCATCCCCTGTTAAAACCACATTATTTAGAAATACAAGAAGAAATAGACTTTTCAAAAGGTTGGGTAATGGGTCATCAGGTTTTTTTCAAGCCTGGTAGAACCCCGTGGTCCCTTTAAATTCTGTGCATGAATTAAGATTAATATTTGAAATGTGTTCAAAGTAAATAGGATTTGGAAGAGTGTTCTGTCTGGCCAAAGCAGATGTTACCAAATGTTACCATGTACAAGCCTAAAATTCTGATTTTCACATAAAACATCATGAGTTTTAAATGGTGGCCAATAGTTTAAAAAAGACTTTAAAACAACATGACGGCCTCGGAGGCACACACACCCAGGTGTGGGACCACGTGCACCTCCAGGGTGCCAGTGGTGCCTCTGATTACAATTTTAAATATCATTAGTTTCCTGGGGCTACTGTAACGACTTACCACAGACTTGGTGTCCTCAGAACTTTGCAGATTTTATCTCTTACTTTGGATTACAAAGTCTCTTACAAGGCCTGAAGTCCAAAATCAGTTTCACCCTGAGAGTGAAGTCAAGGTGTTGACAGAGCTGATTTCTTTTGAGGCCTCCAGAGACGATTCATTTCCTTCCTTTTTCAGCTTCCTGGGGCCACCAGCATTCCTTGGCTTGTGGCCCCTCCTCCATCTGCAAAACACTTCATTCCTGTGGCTGCTTCCGCCACTGCTGTTCCCCTGTGACTTTGACACTCCCGCCTCCCACTTGTAAGGACTCTGTGATTCTACTGGGCCATTTGGACAATCCAGGACAATCTCTTCATTTCAAGAGCCTTGACTTAAAATCACATCTGCAAAGTCCCTTTTGCTATATAAGGTAATGTTCACAGGTTCTGAGATCAGGATGAGAACATAATGGTTTGGGGGAGGGGGCATTATTCAGCCGTTCAAACTGTGGGTCTTCGCCACTAATTGGTCATGAGAATGATTTAATGGATCACAAATAGCATTTTAAAGAACTAAATAGAACAGAACAGTAGAACAATCAGAGGCACCAGGCTTGGTATGGGTCAGTGCTGTTTTATGCAATTTATCTCAGGAGTACTCACTCACATGTCCACATACACAAACACACGTGTGTCTGCAGGGTCCCAAAGGTAAAGATGGGGCAAAAGTTGGAAACACATGGGTGTGGACTATCTGGTGGGTCACACTGCCTACAGTGACACAGTGAAGACAGACAAGAATTTTCTTGGCTGTGTGACCTGCAGTGTGCTGGTTCACCTGTCTAGGTTGGTTTCCTAGACCATAAAACAGAGATATTAATATTATTTTTCAGGGTTGTTATGAAGATCAAATATTTTAAATGTAAAAGTTCTTTGGAGATATATAGGACTTCGTAACTGTAAGGCAATGGAGCCAGTGCAGTTGGAGTAGGAGAATTACAGAACTGCCTTGAAGACCTCGTGCCTGCTGTTCCCCGACCTTCCACGAGATGGCACCCTTGAGACACATGAAGGCGGTAGGTGGTCCACTGTGGCCATAGAAAAAGGTGCCAACTTTGAACTTTAAAGGGACAAGGTCACCTTATGAAGGGTTGTCTCATGAACAGACTGTGTTGCTCTCATCTTTTCTCTACCAGTGGCAAATCTGCAAAGCAGGCTCTTTGCCAAGGAGGCGTGTCCCAGTTTGGGAGCAGCTGCTTGTAATATCAACAGCTCCTAGATGGAACTGGACATGGTGTCCCTGGGTCAGCTGGCCCCCTCCTCTCCTGGTTATTTCCACCAAAGTTCCACGATGCTCCATCTCCTACCACTCAAAACAAACAAAACGCAGTTATTTCCTGTTACCATCCCTCCTTTTGCCAACCTGTTTCTAGATAGTGAAGTCGCCTCTGCTCTGTCGCTGACTCTGCCCTTCCACCCACAACTCCACAGATGGCTCTGCTTTTCTGAGTGGCGTCCTAACTGCAAAGTTCACTTCGCTCTAATTTTCGTCTGTGACCGCTCTGCTGTGCATGAGGCGTTGACCACCACTCAGGCGCTCTGGGTCTCCCCGTCCTCTGTGCCCTGTGTCCTGACTCCTGGTCCTCCCTGAGGCGTTGACCACTCCTCGGACACTCTGGGTCTCCCCGTCCTCTGCGCCCTGTGTCCCAACTCCTGGTCCTCCCTGCATCCTCTCGCCCCCCAGTCCTCTTCCTTAGCCTCTCAACTCTATCCGTCTGTCCCGTGGGTTCTGCTCCCCATGCAGCTGGTCCATGGGAGGGAGACAAGCGGTCCCAGGCATGGTGGCAGCCTACTGTTGAGACAGATGGATCAGAAGGAGGAGGTGTGGGGAGTTCCAGACAGAGGCCAGGGTGTGGCCAGGAGCCATGACGCAGAGCCCTGGTGGGGCCACACCAGGTGAGCTCTGAGAGGCTCTCACGGCCAAGGCGGCTTCAGGCTTTGGGCACACTGCTTATCCGTCGTGTCCTGGTGGGCGGCTAGGGAGCACACTGCCAGCACAGGTGGGACGGGCCCCAGGACACAGCAGCAGTGCGTCCTCAGCGTTTATGTGGGGTCAGCTCTGTTAGGTGCTTTCCGAGGACTGTCTCAGTCAGTCTTTCCAGCAGCTTCTAAAAGCATCATTACCCTCCTATTTTAGAGGGAAGGAAACTGAGGATTAGAGAAGCCAGTAAGTTCCCCAAGGCAGGCCATGCCCTGGGAAATCAGAACGCACCCCGGGGAGTGAGGCCCCGGGAGCGCACAGGAAACAGAGCACCTTCCACTCAGCTTCAGGTTGCACCGAGCATTTGTGTAGGCCACATACTTTTTTAGTTTTTATTTTAAATGCAGGTTGAGGTTTAACTTAGCTGGAAAAGTCTTTATACATCTGTGTGCACAGAAATATGAACACTTGAGCAAACAGCTCCTTTTATCCCAGAGATAAAATACCCTTGGTCACTCTATAGGGATGGAGCTGTGACATCCTTCCTTCCCCCTTCCATTGAATTCAAACATTGTCACTAGAGAAGAATCAATCCCTGCCCACCCGGGCTGGGACACAGCTCGCTGGGGGGAGGGCTGGCCAGTAATCAGGACCATATGGTGTAGTGCTCTGCGGTTTGTGTGTGGACAGAGTCACCCCTAATCAGGAAAGTAATGGAAAGAAGACCTGGCGGTGTCCCTGCCCCCACAGACGGGGAACTGGCCTTCACACGTTTCCTCTGGAGAATCACCTCCGGGTCAGTGGGTCTCGGGGAGGCTGTGCAGTGGCAGGTTGGAGAGGAGGGGCTTCAACACCTCCCAGCTGACCAGAATGGGCGCTCGGTGTCCAGACGGTTTCCATTTCTCTGGATAACCGTGGAAAACATGAATCAGAAGCCCGAGCCCCACGCTGGCCCCAGCCACAGCGTGGGGGCGCCAGTCGTGACTCACAGGCTCGCCCTGCCAGCTCTGTTTTTCACATATCTGTCCAGGGAACGATTTCTCACTGGACGCGCCATTTCTCAGTCCTCCGTGCTCCTGGGATGCTGCTCAGACTGTGCCCAAGGAGCCCGGTGGGCTCTTGTTGAGGCTGTAGCTCTCCAGCCCGGGAATCGCTGATGAAGGCTGATAGAGCCCAGCCTCGGGACAGAGTGACCACCCCGATCCCCAGTAGGGAGCAGGAGGCACAGTGGAGGCTGCCAGCCAGGCTGCCCACCGGCTTCCATTTCCAGGGCTCTGGGTTCCGAGTCCACACTCTCCATCCTGGTCACACATGTGGCATCCCCGTCTCGCTCAACATAGCCTCGAAAATGCTCCTGGAGCAGCACTGCAGTGCACACGTCCTGGCCTTCTCCTGGGAGCACAGCTCAAGCGTTTGGTGCCTCTGGTCCTGCTACTGCCCCCAGCCAGGGGCACGTGCCCTGTCCCCACCTTACAGGAGAGGACACTGAGGATCAGGGAGGATGAGGAAGCTGTGACCTCTCGGCTATTAAGCAGCGGGGCTAAGATTTGGCCGAAGGGCAGGTGGCTTCCATGTCCAAGGATCCATTGACAGAGAACCCTGAAATGCCTTTGACAAATGCACCTTCACAGCCGGTTTGCTTCTTACAAGGTTCTTCCTTGCTCGACTTGGCATAACATGGTAAGCTCCATGTCAGATGTTCTGATCCGTGTGACACACGGCATGTGTGACGGTGGTCCTGTAAGATTACAACTGAGCTGAAATATGTCTACTTCCTAGTGATATCACAGCCTTTGTCACATTGTAGCACACTTCCTGTCTTAATAATAATTTAGTGTAAACCTAAGCGTACAGTGTTTGTGAAGTCGGCTGCGGTCACAGCACGTCCTACATGCCCCCCTTTCTCCCTGACTCCCCCAGAGTGGCTTCCAGCCCTGCAAGCCCCATTCATGGTGGTACATGCCCTATACAGGTGCACCATTTTTTATCTTTTATGCCATGCTTTTACTGTGTCTTTTCAGTGTTTAAATGTGTTTACATACACGTTAATGTTACAATAATCATGTTAACCATTATGTTACAACATGCTGACAGTTGTGTGGCCCATATGGTGAAGGTGTGTCCTGGGCTGCCCCATGCAGGTGTGGACAGTTGGTGATGTTCACACAAGGGTGAGGTCACCCAACAACACACTTCTCAGAACATAGCCTGGTAGTTAAGTGACAGATGACTGTACATCTATTTACCCCTCTTCACAGAGAACTTCCTTCTGCAGAACAGTGCCCCAGCCATCCCTGACTTCTCTCTGGATCTAGATACTGCTCTTGCTTGGGACACTCAGACAGTCTTACCAACAGGTGAAGGAGGAGGCACTTGGGGCGGCTCACACAGGCTCACGCAGGCTGAGAGTTGGGACTCAGCAATTTAGCAGACTGTTGTCAAAAGTAGCTGTTTTTATGAATTAAATCATATACATTTATAATTTACTATCAACAGAGATAAGTCTCTAAAATTTACCACTTATTTTATTATGGCTTACTGATATCTATTATTTATGGGTTAAATCTGAATGGTGAAATTCTGTAAAATGCTATGACACTCCCTGTCTCTTCCCCACCCTGTGTTCAGCTTAAAATAGACCATGGTGGAATATTTACACCATGAAGAGTGGCAAACGCCACAGGGCAGGGGCTTGGGGTTTTGTTTCTCCTGGAGAGCAGGCCATTGATCGCTGATTGGTACCCTCGATGGGCGTAGCACATGCTGTATTTGAAACAGCATTTACAGTATCACCCATGTGAGTGAACACGGTAGAAAGATGACTCCTACATCTAGAAATCTAGACTGTGGAAGGTCCAATTAAAGATTATGGGGTTGTAGTTGAATATGGGGAAAGGAATCCTTACAGCATTCCTATAGTTAACCCTGGAGAAAGAGCTACACCCTTGGTGGATGTCAGATGAGCCCGCAGTCAGCACTGACACAACGTCCTCTCAGAGGCTCAGGTGCCCTCCATGCAGGTGAGCAGGCCAGCCTGACATCATGGTCACCAGCAGGAGTGGACCAGGTTCTGGGTTCTCCCTTTGAATGACTCCAGGGGAAATTACAAATTACTTCTCTGGGAACTGCCCCGAAGAGCTTCCTGCAGCCACTCTGGCCCTCACTGCCTTAGTCATGAGACTCAGCCACTCCATGGAAACTGGGCACGGGGAAGCATGTGGCCAACTTGGAAAAGGCGGTGAACGTACTTTCTCTCTAATGCAAAAGGGAGTGAAAAATGAGGGCAGAGCAGCACTCTGCAGCTGGGAAGAGAGCAAGGCCAGGGCTCCTGGGGCTCGCTGAGGGCAAGTGCACTGCTGGGATCTTTTTTTTTTTTTTTAAAGGAAATGCTGATAATAGGATTAGGGTTCTCTTAGGGTGCTTCGCTTTACAGCTTTTGTTATTTTGAGAAGTCTTTAGTTGCCAAAAAAAACCCTCATTCTGTATTTGCAGGTGATTCTTGACAACCTTATAAGAAGGTAACACAGTCTTAACAGGCTTGGGGGTCCCAGAGGAGTGAGGAGGGAGAATGCTGGGCTTTGTGCACATGGGGTGCATGGCCAAAACCCGGGGTGCGGAGGCAAGGACGGCCTTAGCAGGCAGTAATTCCAGTGGCTAGATCTGCACCCCCCCCAGGCTTCCTCTCATAGCAGAGAGGGACCAGGTGTGTGGGCTCCTCCCTGACCACCAGCAGGGCTCAAAGATCCTTCAAACCACTTCTGTGGGGACTCATCGAAGTCCCCTGGGAATGTGGGCCAGAGGAGGTGGAGAGACAAGGTTCCCCACCGGAGACAGAGAGCGCAGAGAGCGGTGCTGACCGGGGAAAGGCCAGCATGGGCTGCTGCGGCCAACACAGGTAGAGACCCACAGGGGGCAGCGGCCCTAGGTCCTGACTGGGGCCACAACGGCCCAGGGCCAGCAGTGCGGATTAGACATAGAGCCAGCACCTGTAAGGTGGAGGGGCCTATGATGTAGGGGGGCTCTGGGATGCCAGGACGACTCTGGCTTCTTAAAAAATGTTTTCCTTTGATTATTTTGATTTCTGGGTAATTCCTAATTCCTTCCTTATACATTTTCTTCCAAACAGACAAAATAAGAGTCACGCAGAGTCTGGCCAAGAGAGACTAGGGGGACAGATTCTCTATGGGGGCTCCTGGTGGAGATGGGAACCAAAGACTCCTCTCCACCGTCTTCCCAGGCCTGTGGAAACTGGAAAGCGATGAGCTGGGTAACTATTCTTCTTTAACTGAGGACTGTCCTACATAGTTTAGTACAGAGACTTGGAGCACGTACCGGGGAGTATCCAGCCAACAGCCGATGAGAAATCATTAGGAGGGATCAGGAAATGCCAGACCCGACTTCCACCCAGAGACTCAACCGCAGCGTTCCACATGGCGTCCCCCTGGAACCTCCTTGGCTTGTCTGAATGGTGAATGATGTCTCCCCAAAGACAAGAGTCTGGGGGAGAGACCTACTTTGTCCAGAGGCCTAGCAGGAACTGGCAGGGCAGGAGCAGGACAGAAGAGAAGTTAGACCAAAAAGCTAAAACGTTTTTCTGCCCCGGAGGTTCTTACCAGCCAAACAGTGCAGGGCTGGGCTGGGAGGCAGGTGACGGCTGGACCTCCTGTGCTTCTGTGATACCTATAGCCCCTGCCGGAGGAGAGGGGCCAGGCTGTGCGACCCTTCTCAGTGTGGGCATCGATTCAGGAGGCTGTCCCAAAGGGCCCTCTGCCCTCCAAATGTCTGGATTGTCCCAGGGTCAGTAATGCCACTCTCGACGCACCTTTGAGTGAAGTCACCGGCCCCCTTCCACACGTGACCGTGCTGGCTGGAGAAACATGAGCAGCACAGGAAAAGCTATTATCTGCACCCAGGAGGGCATGGTCTTTTTGCAAAAGCTTAGTTTCAAGAAGGAGAACCTAGGCTGAGCATCACAGGGCTTCCGGGAGGGGCAGGATGACAGCAGGAGTGGTGGCGTCCCAGGCTGCCTGTCCAGCAGTTTCAGTGTACAGTCCCTGTGGCTCTAATGATGTTAGATCTCACTGACAAATTCCTCAAAACTAGTTTGATTAATAGTTATATTTTTTAGTGCCTTATCTTAAAAATTGGGCCATCTGGAATAATGAGAAGTTATATTTCACTTTGTTTTAATTGACATTAATTTGGATTTCCCCCAATAACCAGTAAGTTTATCAGCCATTTAAGCATATTCTATCAACTGAAAACATGTGGGTTTTGTCTAGTTTTCCATGAGAGGGTGTGTCTATCTGTCTCTTTTGGTCTGTCTACCCATCTTAAAGATTTCTTTATAACGGGGGGTGGCGCCTGTGGCTCAGTGGATAGGGCATCGGCCTCATAAACCAAGGGTGGCGGGTTCGAACCTAGCCCTGGCCAAACTGCAACAAAAAATAGCCAGGCGTTATGGCAGGCACCTATAGTCCCAGCTACTCAGGAGGCTGAGGCAAGGGAATCGCCTAAGCCCAGGAGTTGGAGGTTTCTGTGAGCTGTGATGCCACGACACTCTACTGAGGGCAATAAAGTGAGACTCTGTCTCTAAAAAACAAAAAGATTTCTTCATAGAATCCAGATAATAATTCTCTGTTAGATTATACTGTTGCATATAGCTTCTCTGAATCAGGTACTTGTCTTAACTTTCTTTATGAAGAAAGTTTCAGTTTCTAGTTGGTCAAATTTATCTTTCCTTTTCTGTGTGTTCTTTGAGAAATGCACCTTTACCCTAAAGTTACAATGATGTTTTCTTACAGTCTCTTTTCAACTTATGCTTTTCACAGTTATGTCTTTAATCTAACTGTCCCAGTTCTATTTCCTAAACTTTGTCTCCCTTCCCCATTGATCTGCAGACACCATCGTGGTCACGAATGTGAGAGGGTATTCTTCTTGGCTCTTAGCTCTGGTCCACTGGCAATATTTATATTTCCCAGAGTCAGTATCTCACTGTTTTTGTTTGTTTGTTTGTTCGTTGTTTGTTTTTTGAGACAGAGTCTTACTATGTCACCCTCAGTAGAGTGCTGTAGCATCACAGCTCACAGCAACCTCAAACTCTTGGACTTAAGTGATTTTCTTGTCTTAGTTTCCCAAGTAGCTGGGACTACAGATGCCTGCCACAAAGCCCAGCTATTTTTTGGTTGCAGTTGTCATTGTTCTTTAGCAGGCCTGGGCTGGTCTTGAACCCACCCGCATCAGTGTATGTGTCTGGTGCCCTACTCACTGAACTATCTCACTGTTTTGAACATTTATGGTGAGTCTCCATATTTGATTGAGTGAGTCCTTCTTATTCATTTTTTTAAAATACGTCAGCCATTTGAAGCCATTTATCCTTTCACCAAATTTGAGAATCACATTGTCACATTTATTTAAAAACTTTGTTAACAGTTTTTTTTGGCCTAGAATTAAATTTACACATTAATTTGGAAGAGAAGATGAATCTTCCTGTCCATGAAAATACCCTTTCCCCCTCTCTTTATTTTTTCTCCCTCTCTCCATTTATTTAAGCCATATTTTATATCCTTCCATACAGTTTTATTATTGTCTATCCAAACAACTTTTATTTTTACTCATTCCTTGAAGCTTTTAAACTTTGCTATCTTGAATGAGATCAGTATTTAGCTTTATTACATTTTGTAATTTGCTAATTTGTCTCTTCTAGTCTATAGGAATGTTGTTGATTCTGATCGTTAGTCTGATATCTAAGAACCTTGTTGAATCTACGTTTTAAGAATAATAGTGCATAGAATCTTTTAACTTACTATGACAACAATCATATCCTCTGCTAGTAAGGACAATTTGACTGCTTCTTTTTCTAGTATTTTACCTCTTACTTAATTTTTCTTTTGCTATTTCAATGTCTAAGACCTGCAGTGAAATAATAAATAAAACTGTGATAATGGGAGAATTTTTGACACTTAAGAGAATAAATGAGACTATTTCCATGACTTCACTATTTAACTTGGGACCTGCTGTGATTTCTAGAACATACCCGTAATTAGGTTAAAAAATTTTTTTTTCTGGGGATAAGTTTTCCTAAATGCTTTTTCTACACTTTATCTATTAAAGTGATCCCTTCTTTTAATCCAATAATGTAGTGAATTACATTAATAATTTTCTAATATTCAGCCCTCATCTTATTGGTAAATAAATCTTAAATCATAAATCTTACTAGATCATACTTTTACAAAATCTTTTAAACACATTGCTGGATTCAGTTTACTAATATTTCATCTAGGAATTTTGTTTTTATGTTGGTAAGTGAGATAATGTTTTTTGTATCATCCTTGTCTGAGTTCAGTGACCTAACTTATAAAATGAGCTGGACAATAATCTCACTCTGTCCAGTTTCTGGAACAGTTAGAAAGACAGGGATAGTCTGTTCCCGTGTTTGATAAAACTTCCCGTAAAACTGTTGAAATCAAGACTGGCCCACGCTCTTCTTTTCTCATGCTCTATTTCAATGTTGAGATCAGTATGAGGCTTCCAAAGTGAATTTCATCCACGTTTTGTGGATGTCGATCACAGCGTTTGATGCTACCTTTGTTTTTTGTGCTACCAGCTTTCATTTTCTGCTCTTCCCTTTCCTAATTGCTGTTGTGTCCGTTGAGGTGTGTCTGTCCTCTGGGTTTCTGGGCTCCCCTCACCCACTTGCTCTGTGTCAGGGTCTTGTTCTAGTCTCCATTTCTCTTGAACGCTCACACTCGTGTATACGCCACTGCTTCACCTTTCACATCACGTTCTGAAGGATTTCTTCACATTGTCCAGTTCCCTCCCATCTTTTGGCCAGTTTCATTTAATCTACTGCCTAATCTTCCTATTAAATTTTTCCTTTCAATGCCTGTATTTTTAAACTCCTGCAGATTTATTTCTTTGTCTTTTCACCATTTATTGCATATACTGATGCCCCCACTGTGGTGAGCTGCTCTGCATGCTCTGAGGTGTTTGCTGTGAGTTGGTTGTCAGTGGGCACAGCTCCATCTCTGGAAGTCGCCAAAGCCCTCAGCCGGGAAGTGTTCCTCTGACACAAGTGGGTGTTTGCTTTGGGTTCTTAGAGGATCACAGAACCCAGGAACTGAGAATGATCTCAGAAGGGCAGCTCTTCTCCAGCCAGATAAAAGTCTTGCTTGCAATCTCTCTGGGAAGCCAAACTTTTCTAGTTCCTTCCTCACAAAAGAGCAGCCATTCCTGGTCCCCAGTGTCTGCAGGTAGGTCATTTCTAGCTCCATAAGTGGAGTGGACCCAAGGTCCTGTGCCCTGTCCTGTGTGGGCAGAAGCACCCGAGCACAGGGCCCCAGCCTGCTTTGCTCACACTTCCCTGGCATCAGTTACTAGATGTCCTTCTGGCTGTGCCTTCTCTTCACACGTGGGTCCTCTGACAATTCCCTTCTGACTTTTAAACATGGCTGTGCTCTTACACTGGGCATGTCTTCTCCTGATCCAAAACACCTGTGTGTGGTGTTTGGCGGGAGAGAGTAGAGGGCACATAAAGCTGGCCAACTTCACTTTCTGAAGTCTTCCTTGTCATCGTCAGCATCCTGGGACCTGCATCCATCCCAACCCCTCTACCCAAGTGACTGCAGAGCAGAAACACCCATGAGTGTTCTCTGGGCCTGTGGGAGGCCTCGTGGCCAGCCGTGGGCACCACCCCACCCACAAGCCTCACCCTCTCTAGGTGTTTCCTTCATGGCTATCACGACACTTCTTGAGTTGCCTTAGGTCCTGCTGGCCCAGCACCTGACCTCGAGGGGGCATCAGAGAGTCAAATGTTCCCTTTACTTTTCCAAGTGGTGCAAAAGCAAAGGGCTGGATGCTTCCAATGATGGTATGAAATATTCTCATTGCTGAATCCTCTACAGATGCATAACTGAACTATGTGAGAAGATATAGCTCCCACAATTGCATCCTAATAAAAATGAGCTGAAAGAAAACAAAGAGAGTAGGTTGAGTGTGTGGGTTGAGAATTTGAGAATTTTTCTTTCTTTCTTTTTTTTTTTGTTTCTCTGAACTTTGCAAACCAGTTTGTTGAGAGGGTTGCTGTTGATGCAATGAAGACTAAATCAAAATTTGTTCCTAATTCTAAAACCCCTGAAAACCTGGCCTCTTTCTTTCTTCCTCTGTATTCAATCTTGTGCAAAACTTCACTGCCTCTCAGATCATTGTAGTTAATTATGGGATAGCCTCCTTTTCCAGGCTTTAAAAAGTTTAGCACAGGCAGTGTCAAGCAACTCTCTTTCTCTCAGGCTGGCCACCTGCATGCAGGGCTGGGTGTGGACCCACTGCTCTTCCCCTGAGGCTCGGCCACCTGCATGCAGGGACGTGTGTGGAACAGCTACTCTCCCCCTGAGGCCCAGCCCTCTGCATGCAGGGACGGATTTGGACTGACTGCTCTTCTGCTCTGCTTTTCCTCCCACAATCAGGGGCTCTTCCCCAGACCGTGCAGGGAAGAGGTAAGAAGGTATCTCCTCCCCTTAGGGTTCAGAAGAAACTCAAGGGTATCCTTGGCCATCTCATCCCAAAGTGTGCCCACATGCAGCTGGTTTGACTTAGCTGGGCCACCAGGCCAGACAGTGTGGCCGCACCTCTCACCGTCAGTTCCTCACGTGAATCAGGCGCCCCAGTCTCAACATTCCTTCAGGTGCAGGAGGGTGAAGGGCAACTCCACGCCCCTCCCATGGGAGCTGGGTGGAATGTCACAACTCCACAGGTGGTCACCTCCATAAACTTCCCCTTTGGATGCCTGTCAT
Organism: Arctocebus calabarensis; assembly: GCA_963573935.1. Lineage (NCBI taxonomy): Eukaryota > Metazoa > Chordata > Mammalia > Primates > Lorisidae > Arctocebus > Arctocebus calabarensis. The sequence continues at coordinate 15,770 of CAUYON010203209.1, read as the reverse complement.
CCTTTCCAACTAGCTCATATGTCCTTAGCCTTATTTTATATAGGTTCAAAGGCTATGAGTTCAGTGTTGGAAGAAGTGGCCTTGCCCTCCTCATTTGCTCTTGAGAGGCAGCGGAGCACATGGCCTGCCTAGGGAGAGCTGGGCACTTCTCCTGTCCTGGTCAGCCTCTGGGACCTGGGAGGGAGCTGAGAAGTCACATATGTCTCACTTGAAATTCTGCTGCAAAGGACCAGCAGGAAGACTTTTCTTGTCACAACCTTCCCATAAATCTTTTACCTAATAACGACACTATTCCTGATGTAAGTACACTTTAAGATTGAGGGGTTTCACTCAGAAATTTTCCAGAATTTGAATAACATTTGCTTTAGAAAAATTTGGTTTTAAAAAATTTTTTGTCATAAAAAGAACGAAGATGCAAGAAAATTTGAGGAAGGTCTTGTGGTAGACATAAATATATTAATGGATAATGACTCAAAACACAGTGTCACCTCTCCCTAACAGTAATTCTGACAAATAAGATTCCTCAGTCATAAAAGACCATTATCTTGGCCACATCTACTTACAGTTTGTTAAAAAATATATATATAAAAAGCAAAAGTCAAGGAGGCAAGATGGCCCACTAGAGCCACCTTTCTACAGAGGTTCCCATCCCAGAAGGACAGTTTAAGGACAGAAGTTTAGCAAGAAAGCCGATGGTTCATAGTTGAGCCAAGAGAGAAGGCTGAAGAATGCACATCAACCCTGCAGAGGCAAGCTGGGACCCAAAGGATACAAACAAACGGTACAAAATCCATCACCAAGCAGATAGGATTCCTCTCCCCCATGAGAACGACTCACAGTACACTCCATACAAATAAGAGTTCAAATATCCTTCCATTTTATCCCATGGGAGAGACCCTCTAAAAACTGGACCTCCTTTCTCTTCTAAGGTGCCATGGCACTCTCCTGCCAGGCATAAAGCTGTATAAACCTGTATATATTCCCCACCTGTGATTTTGAACTCCCCACACTCCCCTCCACTCTCACCCTGAGGTCTGGAAGCCTGTCCTCCATGTAGTCCAGATTCTTGGGCATTTTTCAAGGGGTGTGTTTGGGGCATGGACTGTTGCTGACCTGTGCTGATTCTCTAGCACAAGAGAAAGGAGAAGACGGTCACCTGAGAGGGAACTGTACAGGAGAGGTGGTGCCCTGAGGCACAGAGCAGCAGCCATGCCAGTGGGTACAATAGGGCTCACATCCCTGGGGATATTTTGAAAAGGACACTCCCAGTCTCTCTGGGCAACCAGAGGAAGCTGTTGGGCATCTCCTCTGGTGGCAGCCACTGGCAGAACATGTCTGGGACAGAAATGCAGGCCCCATGAATAAAGGGTATGCCTGAGGCAGTACCAGCCTGGGTGGAGTGCAGGGATTAGAATACACACACGCAGAGATAGCAGACTCCCAGGGCAGGGCTGACCCAGAGGACTGCTTCACTGAGCCTCAGATGCACCTGGCCCTCAGGTGATCATAGCTGAGACAAAGGCAGGCAGCCAGAGGCTGGAACTGACAGTGTCCGCACCAACACAAACTTCAGCCAAGATGGGGGGAGGGGCATAGATAAGGCTGAGTTGCACAAACAGCATCTGATCTGGAGGCAGATAGCTGGGACAGAAACAAATTCTGCAAAGTTGTTCTGTTCTGTGAGCAACATCAATCAAGGGCAGGGCATGAACTGAGTGAACCACCCCAGCTCCCATTAAGCACCCGAGGTTGCCAGGCCTCACCTCCCCCTGCCAGATAGTGGCAGAGAGTGGTGCCCAGGCTGAGGAGACATAGATCTCCCTGTGACTCAGGCAGGTGCAAACCCTGGAACATCTGCTCATTGGCAGGAACTGCAGCACAGCCCTATGGAGTTACCAGACAGAGGTTCAAGGTGTGGAAGAAGGTATCAACCTTCGTAGACTAATTTATTTGCTAGGTGGATCCTTCTGACCTCATGGAGCACTGGAGCAAGTCATACTTGAGCTGCCAGCAGACCCTTGCTATCTAGTTGCCAGAGACATTTTGAAATCTCCCACCTGAGACGAGTGCTGACTGAGGCAATTTATTTGGACCCTCTTAAACTGGGCCAATCACCCAAGGACTATCCAAAGTGGTACCCTGGGTGTGTGGTTATGGGAAGGTTTGATTTTCCTTTTCTAATTGTTCCCTGTGGGAAGCAGGTGAATTAAATGCTGGTATTTCTCCATAGCTGAGACTTTAACCCAGAGTAACTGATTCACTAGAGTAAGACAGTGACCATCTGACAATAAGACAGAGTCACTTAGCCCCACCACACCAAGAAGGTCTCCAGTTTCTCAGGCCATAGCACTGTACAGGTCCTTGGCAAAGCTCTAGGAGAAAAAGTACAGCCACCAGTCCCAGCTGTTGATCAAAACACTGGCCAATCACTACTCCTGGAGCCCCAACCCAACTTCTCCTTATCTGCTCATCTAGCCAAATGGTGTAAAATAATCATGGGGCAGAATCAGTGGAAAAGCTCTGGCAACATGAGTAGATCACCCCCACACACACACAAGGAACAATTTGGCAGACACAACTGAAGAGCCCATTCATAAACAGATGGCTGAGATGTCAGAAACCAAATTCAGAATTTGGATTTCAAATAAGATCAATAGAATAGGGGTAAAGTTGGAATTAGAAATTCAAGGAGCATTTCAAAAGTTTTCTCAAGAATTCAACAAATTCAAAAACAAAATCACCAAAGATTTTGACACACTGAGGCAAGAAGTTGCAGCCCTCAAAGATGTGAGAAATACAGTAGAATCCCTCAGTAACAGAAAGGAGCTAGCAGAAAAAAGGATTTCTGACATTGAAGACAAAGCTTTCAAAAGCTCCCAAATTCTCAAAGAGGAAGAGAAATGGAAAATGAATCATTCTCTCAGAAAGCTCTGGGATAATTTGAAGAAAACCAATATTTGCCCTATAGGGATCCATGAAGGTGATGAAGTGGCTTCACAAGGCACAGAAGCTCTTCTTCATGAGATTATGAAAGAGAACTTTCCAGACATGCCAAGAGATTCTAAACTTCAGATAGAAGACAGTTTCAGAACCCCAGCACAACTCAACCCAAATAAGACATCCCCCAGGCACATCATAATTAACTTCACTAAAGTTAGTATGAAGGAGAAAATTCTGAAAGCAGCCAGATGTAAGAAAACCATAACCTATAAGGGGAAGAATATTAGAATAACTGCAGCTCTCTCTGATGAAACCTTTCAAGCTAGAAGAGGGTGGTCATTGACTTTTAATCTCCTAAAACAAAATAAGTTTCAACCCTAGGATCCTGTATCCAGCTAAATGGAGTTTCATTTATTATGGAGAAATTAAATATTTTAATGACATTCACATGTTGAAGAAATTTGCCATAACTAAACCAGCTCTCCAGGATATTCTCAAACCTACCCTCCATAATGACTAGCGCAATCCTCCACCACAAAAGGAAACTTACTCAGAAACTTTTGATCAAATTCCAACTTCCACAGTGGTGAAAGTATTAAAAATGTCCACTGGGCTTCCAAAAAACTCAACACCCAAAATTGTACCAGTCTTATCAATATTCTCAATTAATGTGAATGGCTTACATGGTCCTCTAAAGAGGCACAGGTTGGCTGACTGGATACAAAAACTCAGGCCAGATATCTGCTGCATACAAGAATCTCATCTTACCTTAAATGGTAAATATAGACTCAGGGTGAAGGGATGGTCATCTATACTCCAGGCAAATGGAAAGCAGAAAAAAGCAGATGTTGCAATTTTATTCGCAGATGTAATAGGCTTTAAACCAACAAAAGTAAGGGAGTATAAGGATGGTCACTTCATATTTGTTAAGGGCAATACTCAACATGAAGAGATTTCAATTATTAATATTTATGTACCCAACCAGAATGCACCTCAATTTATAAGAGAAACTCTAACAGACATGAGCAACTTGATTTCCTCCAGCTCCATATTAGTCAGAGATTTTAACACTCCTTTAGCAGTATTGGATAGATGCTCCAATAAGAAGCTAAGCAAATAAATTTTACATTTAAAATTAATCATTCCACATTTGGACTTAACAAACATCTACAGAACATTTCATCCTAACAAAACTAAATACACATTCTTCACCTCAGTCCATGGAACATACTCCAAAATTGATCATATCTTAGGTCACAAGTCTAACCTCAGCAAATTTAAAAGAATAGAAGTTATTCCTTGCATCTTCTCGAACCATCATGGAATAAAAGTTGAACTCAGTAACAACAGGAATCTGCATACTCATACAAAAACATGGAAGCTAAATAACCTTACGCTGAATGATAGCTGGATCATAGACAAGATTAAGAAGGAAATCACCAAATTTTTGGAACAAAACAACAATGAAGACGTGAATTATCAGAAACTCTGGGATACTACAAAGGCAGTCTGAAGTGGGAAATTTATAGCACTGCAAGCCTTCCTCAAGAGAATGGGAAGAGAGGAAGTTAACAACTTAATGGGACATCTCAAGCAACTGGAAAAGGAAGGACATTCTAATCCCAAACACAGCAGAAGAAAAAAAATAACCAAAATTAGAGCAGAATTAAATGAAATTGAAAACAAAAGAATTATACAACAGATCAATAAATAAAAAAGTTGATTTTTTGAAAAGGTGAATAAAATAGATAAACCTTTGGCTAACCTAATCAGGAAAAAAAGAGTAAAGACAAAATGACAACAGACTCCTCGGAAATTCAAAAAATCCTTAATGAATATTATAAGAAAGTTTATTTTCAGAAATATGAAAATCTGAAGGAAACAGACCAATACTTGGAAGCATGCCACCTTTTAAGACTTAGCCAGAATGAAGTAGAAATGTTCAACAGGCCTATATAAAGTTCTGAAATAGCATCAACTATACAAAATCTCCCTAAAAAGAAAAGTCCAGGACCAGATGGTTTCATGTCAGAATTCTACCAAACCTTTAAAGAGGAACTACTACCTATATTACTCAACATTTTTCAAAATATAGAAAAAGAAGGAATACTACTACCCAACACATTCTATGAAAAAACATCACCTTGATCCCCAAATCAGGAAAAGACCCAATAAGAAAAGAAAACTATAGACCTATATCACTAATGAATATTAATGCAAGCAACACATCAAATTATACAGCATGACCAAGTGGGTTTTATCCCAGGGTCTCAAGACTGGTTCAATATATGTAAATCTCTAAATATAATTCAGCACATAAATGAATTACAAAAGAAAGACCATATGATTCTCTCAATTGATGCAGAAAAGCTTTTGATAATATCCATCTTCCTTTCATGTTCAGAACACTTAAGAAAATTGGTATATGTATAATAGACATACCCTTATTTGATAATGTGAATGTTACTTTCTTGGCATTATTATTATTAATATTGCTTATTATTTCAATGTAGTAATCATCTGTTTTCTTTTCTGAATGTATTTATTTTTGTTTGTTTCTTATGTGGTTTTTGTTTCTAGTCTTTATTCTTAAACATTGTTATTCTTACTCAGTTTTAAGCCTTTTAAATTCTGTGAAGGCAAAAAGTGGAAACCTAATGAGCACATGTATATGTAAAAATAAAAAAATTTAAAAAAAAAGAAAATTGATATAGAAGGGACATTTTTTAAACTCTTAGAGGCTATCTACAGCAAACCCACAGCCAATATCGTATTGAATGGAGTTAAATTGAAATCATTTCCACTCAGATCAGGAACCAGGCAAGGTTGCCCATTGTCTCCTCTGCTCTTCAACATTGTAATGGAAGTTATAGCCAATTAGGGAAGAAAAGGCAATCAAGGGTATCCAAATAGGGTCAGAAGAGATCAAACTTTCACTTTTTGCAGATGATATGTTTGTATATCTGAAAAACACCAAGGATTCTACTATAAAACTCTTAGAAGTGATCAAGGAATGCAGTAGTGTCTTAGGTTACAAAATCAACACTCATAAATCTGTAGCCTTTATATATACCAAGAATAGTCAAGCTGAAAAAACAGTCAAGGACTCTATTCTGTTCACAGTAGTGCCAAAGAAGATGAAATATTTGAGAGTTTACCTAACAAATGACGTGAAAAATCTCTATAAAGAGAACTATGAAACTCTAAGAAAAGAAATAGCTGAAGATGTTAACAAATGGAAAAACATACCATGCTCATGGCTGGGAAGAATCAACATCGTTAAAATGTCCATACTACCCAAAGCAATATACAATTTTAATGCAATTCCTATTAAAGCTCCATTGTCATACTTTAAAGATCTCAAAAAAATAATACTTTATTTTATATGGAATCAGAAAAAAACTCAAATAGCCAAGACGTTACTCAGAAATAAAAACAAAGCAGGAAGAATCACGTTCCCAGACCTCACTATACTATTAATCGATAGTGATCAAAACAGCATGGTACTGGCACAAAAACAGAGAGGTAGATGTAGGGAACAGACTAGAGAACCAAGAGATGAACCCAGCTACTTACCATTATTGATCTTTGACAAGCCAATTAAAAACATTCAGTGGGGAAAAGATTCCCTATTCAACAAATGGTGCTGGCTGAACTGACTGGCGACCTGTAGAAGACTGAAACTGGACCCACAGCTTTCACCATTAACTAAGATAGACTCTCACTGGATTAAAGATTTAAACTTAAGACATGAAACTATAAAAATACAGGAAGAAAGTGCAGGGAAAACACTTGAAGGAATCGGCCTGGGCAAATGTTTTATGAGGAGGACTCCTTGGACAATTGTAGCAGCATTGTAAATATACTACTGTGACCTGATCAAACTAAAAAGCTTCTGCACAGCCAAGAACACAGTAAGTAAAGCAAGCAGACAGCCCTCAGAATGGGAGAAGATATTTGCAGGTTATATCTCCTACAAAGGTTTAATAACCAGAATCCTCAGAGTTCTCAAACATATTAGCAAGAAAAGAACAAGTGATCCCATCTCAGTGTGGGGAAGGAACTTGAGGAGAAACTTCCTTGAGGAAGACAGGCACATGGCCTACAGACACATGAAAAAAATCCTCATCATACTTAATCATCAGAGAAAAGCGAATCAAAACTACTTTGAGATATCATCTAACTTTAGTAAGATTAGCCCACATCACAAAATCCCAAAACCAGAGATGCTGGCATGGATGTGGAGAAAAGGGAACACTTCTACATTGCTGGTAGGAATGCAAACTAATGTTTCCTTTGGAAAGATGTGCAGAGATCACTTAGGGATCTAAAAATAGACCTGCCATTTGATCCTTCAATTCCTCTACTAGGTATATATCCAGAAGACCAAAAAGCACATTATAGCAAAGTTATTTGTACCAGAATGTTTATTGCAACCCAATTCACAATTGTTAAGTCATGGAAGAAGCCTAAGTGCCCATCAATCCATGAATGGATTAATAAATTGTGGTACATGTATACCATGGAATATTATGCAGCCTTAAAGAAAGATGGAGACTTTACCTCTTTCATGTTTACATGGATGAAGCTGGAACATATTCTTCTTAGCAAAGTATCTCAACAATGGAAGAAAAAGTATCCAATGTACTCAGCCCTACTATGAAGCTAAATTATAGCTTTCATATGAAGGCTATAACCCAATTATAGCAGAAGAATATGGGGAAAGAGGCAAGGGAGGGGAGGGGAGGGGAGGGGAGGGGAGGGTAGAGGATGGGTGGAGAAAGGGTAATTGGTGGGATCACACCTATGGTGCATCTTAGAAGGGTACAGGTGAAACTTACTAAATACAGAATATAAAGGTCTTAATACAATAACTAAGAAAATGCCATGAAGGCTATGTTAACCAGTTTGATGAAAATATTTCAGATTGTATATGAAACCAGCACATTGTACCTCATGAGTGCATTAATATACACAGCTATGGTTTAATAAAAAACAAATAAACAGGGCAGTGTCTGTGGCTCAGTGAGTAGGGCGCTGGCCCCATATGCCAAGGGTGGTGGGTTCAAACCAGGTCCCGGCCAAACTGAAACAAAAAAAAAATAGCCAGTTGTGGTGGGTGCCTGTAGTCCCCAGCTACTTGGGAGGCTGAGGCAAGAGAATCGCCTAAGCCCAGGAGTTGGAGGTTGCTGTGAGCTATGATACCACGGCACTCCACAAAAGGCGATAAAGTGAGACCCTGTCTCTACAAAAACAAACAAACAAAAAGCAAAAATCAAGTCTTCCCTAATAGCCTCAATTTCTAACTCAGCCTTGGAATCGAGAACTTTCTGGACTAAGGTGATGGCCGCTCTCTACAAAGCTCCTAGAAGCTGAACACTGCAGTGCTGTTTCTCTCACACTCTCATATTTTCTTTTCTTCCTTCCACACGGACCTTATGAAATAGTATTGTTATCTCTTCCTATGGGGAAAAATGCTGCTCAGAGGAGTAAAGCGTTTGCTTAAGGTCACCCACCCAGGTTATGGCTGAAATTACATTGAATATTAGGCTTAATGATTGAAGTTCAAGTTTTGTCAAATTCCCCCAAATATCATAAAAAAAATTCTAAATAGCAAAACTAAGTTTATTGAGGCTCCCTGCAGAAAGGGTGAACACACCCTTGACAGGCTAGGCAGCATCAGAAGGGTGATTGGAGAGCGGGATGAACTCAGCCTGCAGGAGACGGCCCTTGGGGCCTGACGTGAGGTAGGTCAAGGCAGACCGCTCATGGCAGGATACTCACTTGGCTTGGACTAGGATTTTGTCACAGTTAGTTTACTGTGGTAGACATAGCGAGGTGGGGATCTTGAAGCCTATCTCGAGAAGTGAACTGCCCTTTGTGAGTTGCGTGCCCAAGTGAGCGGAGTGCTATCTCAGCTCAATTATTTGCAGGATGTTCTTGAAGCAGGCAGCCAAGTTGTTTGTCAGTCTATACGAGCTTTCATGGGCAAAGGAGGAAGGAACAAGTAGGTCATGTTGACACAGGTGGTCTCAGCTCTCATCTTAAACATCGGATCTCCTATAAGCATTTGAAACATGAGGCCGTGGCAATAAGATGCTGTGTTTCTCACTTCATGTTGGAGTTAGCGCTTGTAAGACATCTCAGTATCAAGGTTCCAGTTGGGGTTGGGCATTCTGAAGAAGAGAAAGTGGTATGGAAGACGACTCACTGACACTAAAGAAAGTACTGGAGATGGGGGGATGGACGACTCGGCCAAATGTAAACAGAACTCGAGTCTGCGTCTGACCTTTCTCTCCCCTCCTGACACCCACCTGCTTTTCCCTGAATTCCTCATGTCCCCAGCTCCCATCTTTGCTCTGGACCTGGAGACAAGGAATTCTGGCTCAAGTTCCCCATAGAAACGGAAGTGTCATCTGAGGCTCACTCTGTGGGGTGAAGGTGGGATGGGGTGCTGGAGAAGAGCCCCAGCTGGGAGCCTGTGGCAGGACCCCAGTGCTTTCCAGACGGCCGTGCCTGCTTTCCAGCCCTCCATGACAGCTACCTGAAAAACAATAACCAGCGTCATTTTGGATGGCTATTTTCTCTTTTAGGAGAGAAAACATTTTGTGCCCACTTAAGCACTGATACAATCTGCATACTCGTTTTAAAAGCTCATTTAAATGAAATTCAATTTTCGTAAATAACTTTACCCATTCAAGTGAAAAAGTCTGTTCAGCAACTGGGAAAAAGAGTGGATGCAACATTCTTATTACTCCTCCAAAGAGATTTTTTTCTTATGAAGTTTTAAAATTTCCCATCCTTAAGTCTCCCCCTCTCTGGTTTTCCAAGGCTCAGAGATAACACACGTGCCCGCCCTCACAGGCTGAATGACAGGCACTTCCCAGCGGACCCTTCGCTGGCCTTTGCCGGCCACATCCCCAGCCCTGCCTCCCGAGGCCCCAGCCAACATCTGGCAGGTGCTGTTTCCCCCACTCACCTGTGTTGGCCCCCTCTCTGGACATTAGAGGTTTCTGTCAGGATCAAGTCATCCACACCCTCCATCTGGTGCCAAGGGGGCACCCACAGTGCAGTCAGGACTGCCCTCCTCTCTCTGTTCACACCCCGACTGCTCAGACAAGGGCTGTCTGTCACGTGGCCAGGGGCCGTGGGCTCAGCCTCACCACAGTGGCCTCTTGTTGCTACAGCCAGAGAGCTCATAGCACAAAGCTGCAGGAGAAGCCACTGGGCCCACTGTCCCTCGTGGGCTGCCTGGGTGTGAGGTGGAGTCCTGTTCTGAGCTATCTTAAGATTTCCCCCAAATATATGGTGTTTAGATGTTGAACAGTCCCAGTAGCAAACACCCACTATGACGGTGTGATGAGCACATCTGTGCACACGGCACACATCTGCTCAGGACACACTTCTGCACATAGCACACATCTGCTCAGGACACACTTCAGCACACGGCACACATCTACTCAGGGCACACTTCTGCACACGGCACACATCTGCTCAGGGCACACTTCTGCACACGACACACATCTGCGCACAGCTCCCTCAGCCTCACCTAAAAATGCCCTGTCACGATGACACCATTTCTGTGATGATCACACTTCTGGTAAACATCATACTACACACTGCTGCTGTAATTCAGTTCAACTTTGAAAAATTATACGTACAGAGCAGCATTTAAAACACACATATATATATATATATTTTTTTTTTTTTTGCATACTGGTATCTTCAAAAACAGAACTCACATATACTGCATGATCTCGTTTTTGTGCAAAAATATGTATGCCTATGTGTAGATAGTAGGGAGAGAAACATTGTTTTGTTTTTTTCCGTGAAAACTTGTCCATAGCCACTTACTTCCTTTACACCTACATCCGTGGGGAGATAAATCTCTAATAATTCCCTCCTCAGTCGCAGAGGTTGGGAGAGGGGCAAGAGGACAGGGGCCTTCCAGCACCTGCCACTTCTCAGCAAGGGTGAGAAAGGGCGAGAGAAACCTGGGTGGTGCCTGGGCTGGGGAGAAACAATGAGCCAATAATCCAGGCAGCACCTGCATCCACATGGGGGGGCGGGGGGAGAGCTCTCGTGGGGACTAAGGGGAAAAGACCTTCAGGACAGGGAGGGTTGAATTCTTCAGGAGAGAGAGAGAGCTCAGCCATGGGACACAGAAGATTTCTCAGTTGTCTGCTAATTAGCAAGTCTGCTAATCCCACAAATGCCTTGGGTGGGGTGCTGCTTCAGCGACAATGTTGAGTGGAAATCAAGGGGGAATAACTGAGGAAAATTTAACACGATACCATCTACATACATTAAAAATGCACTCAATGCAAAAGCACATATTTTATAATAGCACATGTAAACTACAGGATGTAAACTAAAATTCAGAATAAAGAGCAGAATGGTTTGACTAACAGAGAAGAAACATTTAGTGAGAAAAAGGGCTGGGTGGACAGAGGGATGGACAGATGAATGAGGTGACAGTGGGTGGATGAACAGACAGATGATTCACAGACTGATAGAAAGACCGACGGGGTGGCCCTACAGGGATCCCCGTAATAGAAGTCCATGAACTAAAGAGTAAATTACTCAACCCTTCACAGCTGGGGAGTAAGAAAAGCATTTGCTTTTTGGGATAACGAAGCAGTCATTCCCCAAACTAAGGAAGGGGGGACTGAAGCTCAAAAGCAGGGGGACAGAAAAGGGGGTGCCCATCTTCCCCCTCACCAAACTCCCAGCCTGGCTGGGGGACATGGGCTTCCCACCACATGTGGGATGAAGTTCCAACCAAGTTTTTCTTTTTTTTTTTTCAGTCTTAAAGGATGAATGACCTCATCTAACATCTGGTTTCCCTGTCTGTGTGTATGTGTGAGAGTCTGTGTATGTATTTGTACGTGCTTAGAAGAAAAGCTTGAATGGGACATCTGAAACTATGGAGAATTCGGTCATTTCAGGCGAGCAAGGGAAGTGTGGGAGGAATTTCATTTTTATTTTCTATTCTGTTTAAAACACATCCAAAGAACATGGACTACTTTGGTAATAAGTTCAAATGCACTCAGTGGTTCCATGCAGTTTGGGGCAACGTCTCTGCTTTCTGGTTGCAGCATTTGGAGTGGTTTTGGATGTTTGCTGATTCTTGCTGGTTCTGCTCTCCCACCAGTAGAGCAAGGGGGGAGCAGTCAGCCTGGCATTCCGGCTGCCACCCACTGTCAGCCTCCTTTGCAAACTCTGAGAGCTTGTGTTTAAAACAATAGCCGATGGTGTTGGATTCTTGCCCTTCGAGATGTTTAAGTATTACTAAAATAAATGATTCAGTCAAGACTTTTGGCATCCTAGATTGTGCACACCTGGGATGATGAGACGGGGTTGATTGCCTGTCGTTTCAGAAGTACCTGTGACTAACGTTCTCCTTGAGAGACAGCATAAGCCCGTGTATGGAAGCAGACTTTCTGCCCAGCTCTCAATTGCTGACACTGCGCTGTGGGGCTGGACTTCAATTTTTTTTCAATCGTCAGCCTTTTTCATTCAACACTGAACTAAAAGCCAGAGGCTGAAAGAACTCAGAGGCTGCAGGCTGGCCATCTCGGAGGCCCTCTCCTGTGCTACCAAGGCAGCTCCTCCCTTGCTGCAGACCAGGACGGATGGTGCTTGTGGCACTGTCACCAGCACGCCATCCAGGCCACTTCAACACTTGCACAGCTGCGGGGTTTGGGGGGTAATAGAACCCACAGTCTTCCCAGGTATCTCTCTCCTGCCCGGCAGCCAGGAGTCAGCTGAAGCCATGACCCCTTCCTGGCGCACACCGTTGATACAACACAAGGCCAAGTGGTGTCATTGCCTAAAGGATTTTGCTAATGGGAATTTCAACCTTCTCTCTGAGAAAAATGTCATCGACTTTGTGGCTGATTGTACCAGAATCACAAGAATTGAGGACCCAGCCCTTGTTTTGCTACGTGACCAGGGCTTTGAGAGATGCTTCTCTGAGTGCTTAGCTTCAAAATGTGTCCATATCCTACCCAAAAGAGTGATTTGTGTTTCTTTTCTAGAACCTCAAAAATCATCAGTTTTTAAGAAAAGTCACTCCACTTTGTTGAAGACTAACCTCAAACTTGGGAAGCTTCATGCCAACAGCTGAAAATATTTCACAATAGTTTATTTCGATTGTGAAATATTTTTATTAAAGTCTAATAAAAATCACATTTAGCATTTTTATTCTTTTTTCACACTTGTAGAAGATTATCACAATTTAAATTCTCTCCATCCAGACCATATAGATTTGTAGTTTTCAGTCAAAAAATGGGATCTTGCACACAATTTACATTGGGACATTTTTCTGAACTATATTTATGCTACTGTTTTGATTATTACTCTTCTTTTTACATATTTTGCCACAATTTAAAATGAAAAAATACTAAAGACTCTTTTTGTTAAGTCATATTTACCAAGGTATAGTTTGCGTATAATAAATCCATCCTTTAAAAATATTTCTGTGAGTTTTGATAAGTGTATGTGGTTGGCTGACCACTACCTATAATCAAAACAGAAGATGTCGGTCACCGAAAGTTCCCTAGAGCCCTAAAGCCCCTTCTGGTCACCCCATCTCCAGGTCTTAGGGACTGCAGATCTGTTTTGTCCTTATGGTTTTGCCTTTTCCAGAATATAATATAAATGGAATCAGGTTCCAGCCTTTCAATTCTGGCTTCTTGCATTTACCCAGTGGTGTCCAAGCTGCGGTCCATGGACCACGGGCAGATTATGTGAAGACTTCTGCTTATTTTTGGTGGCAGATATTATGAAAATTATTCATGAACCCCCTTTTTTTTCATTTTTTGGCCGGGGCTGGGTTTGAACCCACCACATCTGGTATATGGGGCCGGCGCCCTACTCCTTTGAGCCATAGGCACCACCCTTTTGCTCATCAGCTTTAATCAGTACTGGTGTGTTTGATGTGGGTCAAGACAACTCTTCTTCTCCTAAAGTGGTGGAGAGAAGCCAAAAGGCTAGGTGCCCCCGAATGCTGTTCTGGATATCTATATCTCATTCCTTACTATTGATGCCCAGGGTTCAGCTGCATGCAGGTATCAGAATTTGTCTATGCACCAGTTGAGGGACACTTGGACTGTTCCCAGCTTGGGGCAATTATGAATATAGCTGTGGTCAGTAACTGCTCATCACTTGGTCATGTGGCAAACGTATTCTAACTCTAACACTCCCAAATAGCTGTTCTTTTTTTTCTTTTTGCTTTAGTACTTCGACTTTTTCTTTTTGTTGTTGTTATAGTAAAGTACACATAAGATTTAGCATCTTAGCCATTTGTAAGTTTATAATTCAGTGGCATTAAATACACTGATAATGTACAATCATCAGCACTATCATCTTCTCAGCTCTGGTCATCCTATAAAACTGAAACCTACATCCTGAACACTGATTCTGCACTATCCCCACCCCCTGAAGCCCCAGCAACCAGTATTCCACTTTCTGCCTCTGATTTTGATTACTCTAAGTAACCCATATAAGTGGAATTACATCGTATTTGCCATCCATGTTGTAGCTTATGTTAGAATTTCCTTCCATTTTAAGGCAGAATAATAGTCCATTGTCTGCATATACCATGTTTTGCTTATCCATTCATGAATGAATGAACACTTAGGTTGCTTCTAGGTTTTAGCTGTTATGAATACTGCTGATCTCAATATGGGTGCATAAATATCTCTTCAAGACCCTGCTTACAATTCCTTTGAGTATATACCTAGAAGCAATATTGCTGAATCACTGGGAATTCTCTTTTTATTTTTTAAGGAACTATCTTACTCTTTTCTACAGTGGCTGCGCCCTTTACATTCCCATGAACTGTGCACAAGGTTCCAATTTCTCCACATCTTTTAAAATTTATTGAGACCTAATTTGTTGCCTAACATATGTGCACTTGAGAAGAATGTGTATGCTATCGTTGGGTAGAATATTCTGTATATGTCTGTTAGATCTAGCTGATTCGTTGTGTTGTTTACATTCCCTATTTTTTATCAAGCTTCTGTGTCATTCTGTTATTGAGAGTGAGGTGTTGAAGTTTTCAACTATTATTGTAGAATTGCCTGTTTTTCCCTTCAGTTCAGTTCATGCTTTATAAGCTTTAATGGTCTCTCATTAAGTGGGTAAATGTTTAGCATCGTTATATCTTCTTGTAGTGTTAAGCCTTTCATTAATATACAACGTCCTTCTCTGTCTTTTGTAGACGTTTTAGATTTAAATTCTATTCTGTCTGACATGAGCATTGCCACCTTGACTTTCCTTCAGTCAACTGTGCATGTGCATGTGGTGATCTAAGTGTTCTACTGGGACTGTGGTCTAAGCTGTCAGAGTAGGAGGAAGACAAACTTTTAGTTCTAGGTAAGGTTCATTTTATAAAATTTAAACTTTATATGCAGATAATTTAAGAATCGCTGGGGTAACTAGTTCTTGCAGACATGTCCTAATTTTTTTCCTTTGTAGCATTTGTTTACTAAGAATACAGACTCAGCAGTAAATAATAACAACAGCAACAACAAAACCCACATCTGAAAAGGGCTACAAAATGCTGATTTTAGTTACATCAGAGTTGGTAGGAAGAAGTCTCAAGTTCTCTTCCACATTCCACTCTCTGGGGCAGAAAGCAGAATGCACCGGAGCTGTTTTATTCTGGAAGGATTTGGAGCGCGTAGCATCCAAAACCAAACTTTTATTTGTTTTTTTGTTGTTGTTGTTTGTTTTTTGTTTTGTTTTTTTTTGTAGAGACAGAGTCTCACTTTATCGCCCTGGGTAGAGTGCCGTGGCGTCACACCGCTCACAGCAACCTCCAG
>CAUYON010203206.1:0-11244 GCA_963573935.1 Arctocebus calabarensis | reverse complement strand
GACAGAGCCTCAAGCTGTCACCCTAGATAGAGTGCTATGGCATCACAGCTCACAGGAACCTCCAATTCCTGGGCTCAAGCCTCCTCCTTCCAAGTAGCTGGGACTACAGGAGCCGGCCCCAACCCCTCGCCCTTTTTTGGTTACAACTGTCATTGTTTGGCGGGTCCAGGCTGGATTCGAACCTGCCAGCTCAGGTGTACGTGGCAAGCACCTTAGCCCGTTGGGCCACAGGCGCTGGGCCTGGAAATTCCTTTTATTTAAGAAGACAATTAAAAAACCTGGCATATATGGGCGGCACATGTGGCTCAGTGGGTAGGGCGCCAGCCCCATATACCGCGGATGGCGGGTTAAAACTTGGCCCCTGCCAAACTACAACCAAAAAATAGTCAGGCGTTGTGGCCGGCACCTGTAGTCCCAGCTACTCGGGAAGCTGAGGCAAGAGAATAGCCTAAACCCAAGAGCTGGAGGTAGCTGTGAGCTATGACAACACACCATTCTACTGAAGGCGACAAATTGAGACACTGTCTCTGAAAAAAAATAAATAAATAGGCTCAGCGCCTGTGGCTCAACGGGCTAAGGCGCCAGCCACGTACACCTGAGCTGGCGGGTTCGAATCCAGCCTGGGCCCGCCAAACAACAATGACGGCTGCAACTAAAAAATGGCCAGGCCTTGTGGCAGGCGCCTGTAGTCCCAGCTGCTTGGGAGGCGGAGGCAGGAAACTCGCTTGAGCCCAGGAATTGGAGGTTGCTGTGAGCTGTGATGCCACAGCACTCTATCCAGGGTGACAGCTTGAGGCTCTGTCTCAAAAAATAAATAAATAAATAAATAAGTAAGTAAATAAAATAAATAAATAAATAGGCTTGGCGCCTGTGGCTCAACGGGCTAAAGCGCCAGCCACGTACACCTGAGCTGGCAGGTTCAAAGCCAGCCCGGGCCCGCCAAACAAGGACAGCTGCAACGAAAAAATGGCTGGGCGTCGTGGCGGGCACCTGTAGTCCCAGCTACTTGGGAGGCGGAGGCAGGAGACTCTCTTGGGACCAGAAATTGGAGGTTGCTGTGAGCTTTGATGCCATAGCACTCTATCCAGGGTGACAGCTTGAGGCTCTGTCTCAAAAATAAATAAATAAATAAATAAATAACCTGACACATAAATAGTATTCATACTTTTTAGACATGAATTGAGTCTGATGGAAGGACAAAGAAAGGGGGAGGATGCCTGGCTACTACTCCAAAATTAAAGTGTATGGTGGGGCTTGTTGCCTGTAGCTCAAACGGCTAAGGTGCCAGCCACATACACCAGAACTGGTGCGTTCTAACAGCCCGGGCCTGCCAAACAGTGACGACTACAACCAAACAATAGCTGGGCATTGTGTCGGGGCTCCTGTAGTCCCAGCTACTTGGGAGGCTGAGGCAAGAGAATCGTTTAAGCCCAGGAGTTGGAGATTGCTGTGATGCCACAGCATTCTATTGAGGGGACAGCTTGAGGCTGTCTCAAAAAATATTTTTTGTAAAGTGTATGGTGGAAAGGGAAGTTATAGAACAAGTCTAGGTGGCACCTGTGGCTCAGTGACTAGGGAGCCGCCCCATACACTGAGGGTGGCGGGTTCAAACCCGCCCCGGCCAAACTGCAACAAAAAAATAGCCCGACGTTGTGGCGGGCGCCTGTAGTACCAGCTGCTTGGGAGGCTGAGGCAAGAGAATCGCCTAAGCCCAAGAGCTGGAGGTTGCTGTGAGCTGTTACGGCACAGCACTCTACCGAGGGCAACAAAGTGAGACTGTGTCTAAGAAAGAAAGAACAAGTCAACATCCAACTCAATCCAATCCTCAATCACTAAATTGCAGTTTTATAAAAAGTTGAACGTCAACATTCCACAGGGCAGAATAAACTTGAGTCCTAACGCTAGCTTTAAAGCGACCAGGGCTGTTATTAACTCTGCGGGGACTTCTGTTACCACTCTTCAGTCCCACTTTAGGGAGTGGCAGCTGGGCAAGCCTTCCAATTTCGCCCTGCCCTACCAAGAACCTCCAGGGTGGTAAGTACTCGAGACTAAAGGAAAACCTTAATCTAAAGGATTGAGTTAAGCGTTCAACTCCAATAAGAAAATAATTTAGGAAGACAAAGAGAGCTGAGAAACTGGTCCTCTGGTCGTGAAACTGTATTCCGACTTTAGCAGGCGATAGTAGGGATGGTAGAAATTAGAATTCCTCAATTCAAAGACACCCCAGACTTAGACACCACCTGTATAGTTAAGAGTCGGGTGCGTATGACCGAGGGGTTAATTCAACCACCCAATTTGCCGAGATGGCATTTTGTGAAGAGGCTGACACCTAATCCTGAGTCTTAGCTCTCAGCTCAGACTTACAAAATGCGCGGAGTATTGGGTCGGAGGAGGGGGCGGGTATTCAGGAAGTCAAGTGTTGCCTGCAAAGTCAAGACACAAGCACCCGGTAAAGTCTGCGTTCGAGCATTCTCAGTAATGGAGTGACGACTTAGGAAAGGTCTAACTAATTTGCGGGTGGGCAGAATGTCCTTCGAGGAGTTACCTGAACTCCGTAGGCACTTCGGAAGGACGAAAAGACAGGAAGCCGCCTCAGCAGTGTGTTTAATACGGATGCCGCCATCTTGACGGGGCCGTGCGCGAGAATGGCCAGAAAGATGACTGCGCATGCTTCAGGAAACTGACTAAGGTAGGGCCAGGGAAGGTCCCGCAGTGCGAAAGGCAGTGCGCGTTTGCGTCAGGACGGAAGCGTGAAAGGGGGGATGTGGGTGGAAGCCAATTTTAACTGCGTCACAATCTAAGTAGACCTAAAAATTGCGTTTTTTCTGCACCAGTCGCTAAGTCTTTTAGATCTCATATTTATAGTTAGCCTTTTAATCAATTTTGAAGGCGATTTTGACCGGGATCCTCTTAGTGCGCGTGCGCCAGTATGATTCTACCAATCCGGGGTGAGAACTGTTTTCGAGGGCGGAAGTGGTGGAAGCAGAGGAAAGGGAGGTGCTAGGCTGTGTGGTCACGCGCCCCGGACTGGGGGAGCAAGAAGGAGGCGGAAGAGGGAGCCGAAGGAAGGAGCCGAGTGGAGACGAAAAAAGGGTAGCCAATCAGCGGGCGAGTTGTCTTTCGTGTTGACCAATGAGTTCACTCCTCGCGCACAATGTCTCGCGACAAGGGCGTTTCACTAGCACGTTTGGGCGCGTTGGGCGGCGTCCGGGTATAAAAGACTCCACCCGAGCGGGCAGCCGCCATTCTGGGGTTCGTTTAGAGGTAAGTTTTGGTATTTTATTTTATAGTGGGTAAAATTTTGCGGCGAGCGTTGGCCTGGGAAACGAGGTAGGGATGGGGTCTGTTGAGAGCCACAGTTTGTATAAAGCGGCTGTGTTCGGGATGCGATGCAGAGATGTGTTAGAACAACAAAGTGGCATTTCTGGGTGTTTAAAAAGCAGCCCATACTGATTACATCTTTCTCCTTTCTGTTCCTTTTATCCCAGGTTTGAATTTTCTCGGAGAAAGACAGGCTGACAACGAGGAAAACAGAAACAAGCTGCAGCAACGTCTAATCCCTTGAAAGGATCCTGAGAGAGGGGGGAAAGGGAAAACAGCAGCCACCAGCCCAACCACTTGTGTCTTCTACCCCTTCCCACCTGTCTTGCCCACCCCACCAGCCCACGCTGCTTGGGACTTGAAATCCGTGGCCGAAGGACCGTCACCACATAACTTCAAAAATAATCAACCACCCTCCCTTCCCAAATCCACCCAAATTCACTCATCCAGCGTTTACTTTTTTGAATCCACTCAGAATTTTTTTCTACGACCCCCCTCCCTAAATGGAGTTTGGTGGGGGGGAAATGAATACTGAGTTGGCCTTTGTTTTTTTAAGAGACTTTTTGATCCAATGAGGCCCCCCAAATAATTGAGTTTTGGGTCCTGGTTGGTTGTTTTATTTTTTTTCCTCCAAAATTTTACCCCCTCCCCCCTGAGCCCGAGGTGCTGACGTCGCAAAAAAATTGGATAGTAAGTGTCGAATTTTCAAAAACCAGCCTTGCAACAAGAACTCAACGTTTCCCGTTGTGAAACCAAAAATAATGAGAGGAAGAAATGAGACCATAGAACAAATATAGACCTGGAGAAGGACCAATCCGGTCACTTAATCTCCACTAAAAAGGGCCTGTGGGTCTAAACAGTCTTGTTCTCTCTCCCCTGCCACCTATCTCGTCCCTGACCTGCTGAGCAGGCAAGGAGAGGGTGGAGGGAGGGCCAGCAAATGAGGATTTTGATGGTTAACCCTTGGTAATCCAGCCAATTTCCAGACTGCCAAAGCCATAAGTGTTTTTTATAAGGAGGAATGGTTACCTTCCTCTGGTTAGCAGCAGTCTTCAAAAGGGTTAATGAGCTCACATACAAAAGATGTGGATCTTGTGGCCCAAAAGTCCCACTTCTTTGTGTGTGAGACAAGCAGGGCGTCTTTCAATTTGCCAGATAAATAAGCAATCTGTACATAAAGATTGCAGGGTAAGGATATGGGCAGTGAGAAGTGATAGCTGGCTATGACTTTTTAAATGATTGTTAAATCCTCTCAATTTAAATGTAATTTGCTTGGGTATATTTGTGTGGTTAAAATAGGTGGCAATCTAGGAATAAAGATTGCAAGACACTTAATTTAGGGCAAAATATAATCAGTGTCAGTCCATACAAGATGATAGTTGGGGAGGTAAAGAATGTCTTGTAATTGTTGCAGTTTGCATAGGTTATTTAAAAGCAAAAGAGTGATTAACATTTTAACTTGATATTTTCTGGTGGGGGGATACAGTTAAGAGGGGGGAAAGGTTGGGAAATGTGGAATTCAGGAGTATAATTTTAAAAGCCATTTAGTGCAATTGAATGCTAGCTTTCTAAAAGATCTGTTTTGTTAAAAGGAATTTTTTTCTTCCCTGCTTCAATATGGCGACTTTCCTTGTCCTTTTGTCTTCCAAGCGGCGTTGCAGGTTGTGTCTTGACCCATTTTTCTCCTGTCCTCCCACCTCAACCCTATTTGTTGAGAGAGGTCCAAGTCCTCCCCCTTTCCCTCTGTTGGGAGGATGGGGGTGGTCGATGTTAGAGGTTGAACCTCAATTGCAAATGCAATTCTACCCTCAGAAAACTGTTCTTTTTAATATTTTAATTGCTTTAATTTTCACTACGCTCTTAAACTGATCAAAATAGGTCAAAATTACTTAGATTGGGGATTGGCTTTTGGTTTTTTTTTTTTTTACTATAAAGGGTGTTTTATGGTGTAATAGTAGCTACCGGCAGAGCCAGGGTGGCTTTTTAAAAGTTAAGAGTCCTCTTCTCCATTACAAAATGGCGTCCTTCCTTTGTTTTTCTCCCCCTTTTGCCATCCAGAGCTTAGGGCCGCCCTAGAAACTTGGTCAAGGGGGAGGAGCACCATTGAAAGGTGATGTAACCAGCTTTCCTCCTTTCTCCACCCTCTTGAAACTCCACCCCTGAGCAGATGCCTTCTGGACTCCTTGTGCGCATTGCTGCTAGGGAGAATAACAGAAGACATTTTCCTTATTTTCTTTAGATAGAATCTTTTAGAGCCTTTGTCTTAAAGTGATAAAAGTTTATAGGCATTAGGTATCAAGGCTGTCCATCTCATTGGGTAGCTCTAGTTTTTATATTTAAAAATTAGCCAGTTGCTTTTATTCTCACTTTCCTTCACTCATCACACCTGCTTGGAAGTTTCCCCTACTTCAGTTGCCACAGTTGAAAAAAATAGGCAATCCTCAACTACTTTAAGACTGGGAGACTTTGAGGGGAGTGTATGTGAGTGTGTGCATATATGTGTGTTGGGGGAGATGAGAAAGACACAAGGGCTTATGAGAGTAACAAGACAGATGGGGCCTAATGACACTGAAATGTGTCATATTCTGCTCAGGAACCAAGCCTTGGGCCTCCTGCACTTGTTTGCTTTGTATGATAAGAATCTGAGGGAAGGTGGGTACTGGTAGGACTTTCTTCTGGATCACCCCTATCCCCACTTCTTGGTTTGGGGATAAACTCTTGTATTCAGTGCTGTATCACGTTCTCCACTTGCTTAGTTTTCCTGTACATTGGTACTAGGATGAGAAGTGAATCTTTAGGAAAGGAGGCGGCAGTTGTAAACTCAAGGCAGGGGGAATCAAGCTACGGTTTCTGGTAAGCAAAACCTTTCTGGTATTCCATTTCACAACCTTCATTTCTTTTTTTCCAAAGAGCCACCTTTTTTGAATTTCTTTTTCCTTCCCTTCTAAAAGAAATTCCTTAAAAGCATTAATGAAAAAATAATGTCCTTTTCATTTTTCAAGTTGTGGAGTGCTGTGGCAGTTGGTGCATGTTCAAAAGCCATGCCCTATCTGAAAGGTATTGGATGTCTGGTTCCTTTCTTACCTTCCCCCAGCTTTTTCAAAGTCAAATCTCTATCAGACTTTCCATATACTTTTCTTATCGAAAGTCCTGCATTGAAGTGTGGAGATTCTAGGCAGAATTGGAGAGCCATTTTGTACAACTGTCCTGTGGTAATTTGGGTGAGACTTAGGGCTAATTTTCTACTGGGTGTGGATTTCCAAATTATGGATTGGATGGGAGGGATTTTTCCACATGTCTATTGATCACAAGTTTTTGTTTTTTATCTTTCAAGCAGTTTGCCATGTGCCTCTGCAGCATACCTTCCTGGGGAGCTGAACATTCTACCCACTGGGGTTCCTGATCTCTAGTGAGCAGGGGATTAATAAAGAAGATCTTCCTTAACTTGGGAGATGGGAAACAAGGCCTACTAGGCAAACCAAATCCATCCAGAGATCCTCAAACCTGATCTTTAATTTGTGGCCAGAGTTCTATTCTGAGATCTTTTCCCATGAGTGGGGATGGTGTGTGATTTTTGCATCCTTACTGAAAGACAAATAAGCTTTTGGGAGGTGATGTATCAGGTTTTTAAAATGACTGGGGTGGGGGCTTACTATAATGACCTTAGGAATCGTCTGAGAGACGTATTTCAGTCCACTGTTGACTCATACTAAGAGAAATGCCTAAAACACAAAGGGAGGAAAAGAAGGGGAACATAGGGGATGTTAGGTACAAATCATTTTAATTTCCAGAAGTGCAAGAGGCCTCTGAGGTAACTTGGAATACCTTTCTCCTTATGTTAGAAAATAGCTGTGATTTTTTTTTTTTTTAAGGGCTCGGGCTTGCCAGAATATTTGTCCTGAACCAGTTCAGTCCTGTTTTTATTAATGATGGGTGTGGAATAAGTAGCAAAGCTGTTTTTTTTTTTTTTTTTTAAACCCTGTTTAATTGAGTAACACTCAAGTAAAATTAATTTTGGAGGCAGCAGTTGGTGTCACTGGCAGACTTTGGTAAGAACAGTAGAATTCCCCAGTGCCTTGTGCTGGGAGTGCATGGCTCTGCTCAACATCTTGCATAAAGAGCTTGGATTAAGACAAGGTAGACATAGACCAGGCTGCTTTCCCGTGCCCCACCTGTTTTCTGCCTTCAGTGAAATTAATGGCTCATTAAAACAATCATGCCCTGGATTATTAGAAGTTCCAGGAAGCTTTGATTATAAGGAATAGGGAATGTTATATGACACCTGGTCACTACCCCTGGCTTCCCTAGGTCAGTTCAATTGCCTTCACTGTAGGTCTGTGCCTGGAATGTTAAGCTTTTTGCTACTTTCCACTTGAGAGCATTGGAACTTGTTTCAAAATGTACTCACTTCACAGTAAGGAAACTAGGCTGTAACACTTTGGGTCCTTAATTTTAAAGGAGTAAAAATCTATTCTGCCTGCAGAAAAGCCACCAGAAGAAAATCTACTTAAATTTTATCACATCACTGTTACTCATGAGACAAAATTTCTTATCCAAAATTTAATAGTGGAAAGTGAATATTTAACAGTTCTTTTGCTTTGTCTCCTAGCTTCCCTTGATTATGTCTTATTATTTGTTTATACAAATAGGAATTAAAAAGTCCCTGGGTTCCATCCCTAGCAGAGGGCACAGGGCAGAACTTAGCTTTGTGCTCATTGGTCCATTTTTCTAAGTCTGGTTTTTCTCTCTTGTCTCTCATCCTCTCATGTGAAGGAACATTTGAGCTCAGGTGATAGTTTTTGAGTTTCTAGAAATAGGCATAGCAGGCCTAATGGCTTAGCTCATGGTTGGATACACAAAAGGAAATTCTCAAAGGTTATGTATATTCAGCTCTGGATTTCAATCAGCTATGTTAGGGGGATAAGTTTGAAGGGAAGTTTAACTCAAGGCTTTTTGTAAAATTGTGTATATTTTACTTTGGAATCTTATGGTAAAATTGTGTATATAGAGAGAGACTTTAAAAAATTTCTTAAGCTCGTGTTGCTTATACGTATTTGGATCCATTTTTTGCTTTTTTAGTCTCCAACACATGAGAAATCTGTTTTATGTATCCCTTTATTGTATATATGTGTTTCACTTTATAGTGCCCTATTACATGGGAAGTTTTCTTTATCCCTAAGTCTGTCTCTGTCTCTGTGTGTGTAAGAATCACCACTCTTCCGTGGATTTGCCCCTCAGACTGCTAAGCTTTTCCGGTATTCTACTTGAATGTTTTTCTTTCTGACTTTAGATACCGTTCATTTGTCCTCAGGAGGTCCCAGGGCAGTAGTAGTAGCAGCAGCAGCACAGTTGACCTAGATTTGCTCACTTCTCAGCATTTCTTGCTTCATTTCCTTAAATTTTAAACCAGTCAACAGGTTATGATGTCTAGAACCAAGATTGTACTACTGCCCCTTTTACCCTGCTGCTTCTACTGCTTGCCTAGATTGTTATAGGACCTAGACATTTAGGAATTTATTGATAATTTTATTGGGAGGACTAAACCATTGAGATTGTTATGCTTGTGTTTTTAATTTGCATTACAAGAACTGGTTTCTGCACAAAATACATTCATTTTTGTAAAATACTAGTTTTTCCACTCTTCTGGATTTGTGTCTGTTATCTCTGTAGCAGATGTAGGATCCAAGAGGCTGTTTCTCCTTGCCTCCTTCCTATTCCCTTGTTTCCCCAATGCAGGTTTGCTGAGGTCACTTTCTTTTTTGATTTTCAGAAGCCAGGGTTTAAAATCCCTGTGGATGAAAACCCTAATCGGAACCATGTTGATACTAAATTACCACTCTGGAACTTCCATAAAACTTTAGCTGGTCTGAAGTAGCTGCTTAAAATCTAATGGCATTTTTTCAACTTCTGGCTTTATTCCATTTTTGTCAGTTCCATGATTTTTAGTTTCAGCCTTGTCTTGGTGATCTCAGACAGTGTGATTTTTGAGAGGAGTAAGGGAGTCAGAATTGCATATTTGCTTTCAAAACCACAAACTAAGCTTTCCTTTAACTTAGAAGTAATAAAAACTTCTGCAGTGTTTGAGTAATGAATGACATTCTGTTCAAGGTTTAGGAGGACCCACTTGACTTCCTTTGCATCCATTTGTCTGCATTTCTGGGAGCTACTCCCCAGATCCCTTGAGGGAAGGGGTTCTGTTTTCATGTTTTGTTTTCTCTTACTACCTACCATTTCAGCTAATACATGTCCTGCCTTTGGTGGTGATTATGACTTTTGGTGGACTAAGATAAAAAGAAATCAACACTTACAAGACATATAGTCCAAACACCCAAGATCTGCCCATTTCTGAGCAATGTGCGGGTTTTCTTCAAGCCGGATTTATCAGCAACTAGGTAGAGGGCTTAACAATAAGCATAAATGCCTTGAGGGTTGAGCTTATGGGAACTTGAAATCTTACCTCTAATATGATCTAGTGGCCTTCACCTGTCCTAGGAAGGATTTTGGGAGGGTGCGGAGGTTGCAGCCCCAGTCCTCCAGACTAATTGCCTTCCCATTCAGTCACTCTTGCCAGGCTATTTTCTTAGTAGTAGTAATGGTCTATATTGATTTTTCTCATCTGGAGTATAGTATAGTTGTATAATTAGTCATTGTATTTTATCAGATACGGAGATGGGTATACTAGAACGGTCTTTGCCATCCATTTATTCTGTTTGTTTTGTCTTCTCATTTTAGAAACCACAATCATGGGTTCAGGTCCCATAGACCCCAAAGAGCTTCTAAAAGGCCTAGATAGCTTCCTTAACCGAGATGGGGAAGTCAAGAGTGTAGATGGAATTTCCAAGATCTTTAGGTAAGTCTATACTTATTTATTTTTTGTTTTTCTCTCTGGATTTATTTTGTTTTTGTTTGTTTGCTGTTTTTGGCCGGGGCTGAATATGAACCCGCCACCTCTGGCATATGGGGCTGGTGCAGTACTCCTTTGAGCCACAGGTGCCACCCCTCTCTGGATTTATTTTGAATAGAGGATATTGTGTGTTGGAATATGGTTATAGTTAAGGCAGACATTAGTGATCTGAGAGAAAAAAGGGAGAATGAGTCAGATTCAAATACACTCAGGCTCCATGGCTCACACCTGTCATCCTAGCACTCTGGGAGGCCAAGGAGGGTAGATTGCTTGAGCTCACGAGTTGGAGACCAGCCTGAGCAAAAATGAGACCCCTGTCTCTACTAAAAATAGAAAAACTGAGCAAGAGGATCGCTTGAGCCTAAGAGCTGGAGGTTGCTGTGAGCTATGATGCCATGGCACTCTACCCAGAGCGACAGCTTGAGACTCTGTCTCAAAAAAAAAAAGATTCAAATGGCCAGGTGTTGTGGCCAGTGTCTGTAGTCCCATCTACTTGGGAGGCGGAGGTAGGAGACTAGCTCGAGCCCAGGAGTTGGAGGTTACTGTGAGCTGTGATGTCACGGCACTGTATCCAGGGTGACAGCTTGAGGCTCTGTCTCAAAAAAAAAAGATTCAAACCCAGTAAGTGATAGGAAAAGATCTATTGGTTGGAAACGGAAGAAACATAATGGAGGCTGGATATTTGGACATCCACAGTCACAGTCCACTCTTTGGAATGAGAGCCAGGGGAGTCCAGTGACAGAATTTTGGTTCTGTTTTGGTTCATGTTCCATTTACCTGAAATGTTATTTTACTTCAGGAATCCTTAAGTTTTCCAAGAGAAAGCCGATAACTAAGCCAGTCTTTTTTTTTGAGACAGAGCCTCAAGCTGTCCCCCTAGACAGAGTGCAGTGGCATCACAGCTCACAGCAACCTCCAATTCCTGGGTTCAGACGAGTCTCTTGCCTCCGCCTCCCAAGTAGCTGGGACTACAGGTGCCCGCCACAACGCCTGGCCATTTTTTGGTTGCAGCTGTCATT
>CAUYON010203205.1:0-11744 GCA_963573935.1 Arctocebus calabarensis | reverse complement strand
TCATATAGTAAACGAGAAAATATCATGAACGGTATGTCAATCAGGTTGATAAAATATCTCAGATTGCATGTGAAGCCCCCACACTGTACCCCATGGTTGAACTAATGTACACAGCTATGATTCAATTAAAAAAAAAAAAATGGGGGAAAGAATCCTATGGTGTTGGGAGAACTGGATAATCACATGTAATAGACTGAAACTGGACCTGCTCCTTTTACCATGTACAAAAATTGACTCAAGATGGATAAAAGATTTAAATTTAAGAATGAAACGATAGGGCGGCTCCTGTGGCTCATCAAGTAAGGCGCTGGCTCCATATACTGAAGGTGGCGGGTTCAAACCCGGCCTTGGCTGAACTGCAAAACATAAAAATAGCTGGGCGTTGTGGCAGGCGCCTGTAATCCCAGCCACTCAGTAGGCTGAGGCAAGAGAATCGCCTAAGCCCATGAGGTGGAGGTTGCTGTGAGCTGTGTGACGCCACGGCACTCTACTGAGGGCTTAAGTGAGACTCTGTCTCTACAAAAAAATAAAAAGAACGAAACGATAAAAATTCTAGAAGAAAGTGTGGGAAAAACTCTTTTGAAAATGTTGGCTGGGGAAAGATTTTTTGAAGACGATTTCAGTGGCAATTTTAACAACAAAAATAAACAAATGGGACTTAATCAAACTGAAAAGTTCTATGCAGCTAAGGACACAACAACTAAAGCAAACAGATTACCTTCAGAATGGGAAAAAAATTTACATGTTACAAATCTGACAAAGATTTGATAACTAGGATCTATTGAGAACTCAAATTAACAAAAAAGTGCAAACAATCCAATCTGTCACTAGGCAAGAGACATGAATAGAACCTTCTCTGAGGAAGACAAACAAATGGCTAACAAACATGAAAAAATGCTCATCGCCCCCAATAATCAGAGAAATGCAAATCAAAACCACCCTAAGATATCACCTAACCCCACATCACAAAGTCCCAAAGTTGCAGACACTGGCTGGGATATGGAGAAAGAGGAATACCTTTACACTGTTGGTAGAACTGCAAACTCATACTGTCTCTTTGGAAGGGAGTATGGAGAATCCTCAAAGAACTGAACTGAGACCTCCTATTTGTCCCCAC
Organism: Arctocebus calabarensis; assembly: GCA_963573935.1. Lineage (NCBI taxonomy): Eukaryota > Metazoa > Chordata > Mammalia > Primates > Lorisidae > Arctocebus > Arctocebus calabarensis. Next base: position 10,627 of record CAUYON010203205.1, on the reverse strand, counting down.
AATGCCACTATTGGGCAGAAGAAAAAAAATCATTTTATCATTAAAGCATTAGATTGTTGCACTAGACTGTTGCACCTAAATGCCCATCAACTCAGAAATGGATTAACAAACTGTAGTAGATCTATACTACATAGAATACTATTCAGCCATAAAAAAAAAGGTAACTTGCCCTAGGCACCTATAGCACAGTGGTTACAGCGCTAGCCACTAATACACCAAGGCTGGTGGGTTCGAACCCAGACTGCCAAACAATGACAACTATGACAAAAAAATAGCCAGGCATTGTGGCGGGCACCTGTAGTCCCAGCTACTTGGGAAGCTGAGGCAAGAAAATTGCTTAAGCCCAAGAGTTGGAGGTGGCTGAGAGCTGTGATACCACGCACTCTACTAAGGGCGACGTAGTGAGACTCTGTCTTAAAAAAAAAAAAAAGAAGGTAACTTTACAGCTTTTGTATTGACCTGGATGGAGTTGAAACACATTCTTTTTAGTAAAGAATCACAAGAAAGGAAAAACAAGTATTCAATGTACTTAATACTAATATGAAACCAGTAGATGATCTAATTCATGCCCATATAGGAAGAAAACTCAATTCAAGTTGGGGAGAGGCATAATAAAGAATGGGGAATGACGAGGGAGGGCGGATTGGTGTGCTTCCACTTAATGATGTATGTAGGGGTATACAGCACACCTTTTGGGTGCAGGACATGACTATAAGATGGACTACACCTAACAAATTCAAATCTTGTGACCTGGTTGTTTGTTCCCTCACATTAACCTGAAATTAAGAAAAAATAAAATCATTAGTGACAATTTCAGGTACTTCCCATGGTCTTCTGTGTATACCATTCTTATTAAATTTAAAGCAAACCCTCAGATGAAAAATATGAAACAGCAATATATCCTTCAAGATGCACAACTTACTTCAACTTGAAAAAGTTCTCCAGCCCCCTCACAGTCATTAGATGTGATTATTGGGGTATGAATATGCACAAAGCCACTGTCCTGAAAGAAAAAGAGAAGTTCCTTTTAGTATATTTACATACGAAGCAATTACAAGAACACAGACCTTTTTATACATTAAAATGGCACATTAAAAGAACACCACGTCAAAACCACCCATATTCCCCAAATACAAAACTGCTGAAAGATCAATGGAGTGTTTTACTATGCATAGCAACACAACGAATTTTCAGTCAGGAAAAGACTTAAGACATTAACTAGTCCAGCCGTCTCACTTCAAAGTTAAGGAAACTGAGGCCCAGAGAGATTCATTGACTTTCCAAAAGTCACACATCTAGTCAGTGGCTAAACCAGGTCTGAACCCAAGGTCTTCATGCTTTCTAGTTAGTCCTATCTCCTCTTCCCATTTTTCTAACATTGGGTGGTGATTTAACAAACAGACGCACATATTCTCTCTCTTAAGGATAATGCATAATGTTGTCCATATTGCTAGGAAAATACAAAGTGATCAATATGAATTTATTGTGAAATGAGACCTCAGTTGTACTGAACCACCAAAAAGGAAAAAAATTAAGGTCAACAAATAGGAACTAAATAAACGGCAAAAAAAGATATAAATGATTATTAAAAGTCTCTGTCATTAAACTGACAGCACAATGCACTCCACATGGCATAGACAGTAGACTCCTTTAGCTTGAACGAACATTCTGAGCAATATTCTGAGCAATGGGAAATCTGTCCATTACTGAGGTGCCCAATTGTAGCCCTTTTGATTAAAAGTCTGAGACTACTTCCATTAGTGAACCACAAAAACTGTTGCTAGTAGGATTGAAATAATCCAATGACTTCAAGGTTATGCTTCTTTCCTTCCGACTATAGATGTAAGCTAAAGGTTGCATGCAGTGTAGATGTTGCAGAAGGAGAAGAGAGATGCCAGAAGTAAATTTACAATAGAAAAACAGAATGTTTAATGCAAAATTTTAGCCTTGAAATCAATAAAATAAATTGTATATACACATCTCTGCTAAGTTTAGTGGAATGTGAAATGTCTCCATGTATTAACAGGGGTCTCTCAAATATGACCCTTCCTGAATTTAAGTATTTTGGCTACAACAGAAAGTATTCAGTCAACAGCTTGCCTTATGACAACCTGCCTTATGATGTGGTCTGATTAAATATTCAATCTATAATTTAGGAGTCTCAGAAAGTATTCATATATACTTAACCTGAGAACAATATGCCTAAAGGTGCTGACAGTTGTAAATAGTGGAGCCCACAGAGATGTTCATGCCAGGTATATGGAAAGCGGAGGGTGACCCTCCTTCTTGGGCAGCACAAAGCTGGTGTCTGCATGGCGGGGGTGGCAGTGAGAGACTCCTTTTACATGGGGTTGTGGAGGTTGGGGGGTTGGGTGGGCACATACCACAGGTTGCCTGTCAGGTTAGGGTCTTTTGGCCAGAACTTCTCAGGGGGTGGGACTGTTCAAATCCTTTGTCTTTGTCTTAAGGAGGCGAAAAGGAGGAGGGGCGGGGCGAAGGTTTGTGTGTGGCTACATTAGGCCTCCCAGAAGGTGCTGCACAGAGCACATTACAGAGAACCAATGAAGTGTGATCAATAATATTACTGCATAAAATTTTCATCTCCTAGGAACTAGAATTATGGACATGAATCATTTATTCCACATGAATGCAGGCAAATATGCGCATGAGTGCAGTAAACAAAGACAGGAAGTGAAAAATCCAGAGGAAATGAGGGTAGGGAAGGGGAGGTGGAGAGGGAGGAGAAAATGTAATGGCGAAACATATTTGCCAAAGTTAGAACTGGTCAAATGCCACAGCACTGTAAATCTTATGAAAATAAGTGTATGAGACTTTTTCTAAAAGAAAATATACAAAGAATTATTTTTAATACTTAACTAATACGAAACTGTTCAAAAGGAGTAGGCAGCTTTTTAAGCTTTAAGCTGCTAGCAAGGCTTAACAAAGTCCATAACATTACCAAACGCTATAAAGGAGAGAGTACAAAGGAAGAATAATAGGAAGAATAAACCAGTGCAAAGTCCAAAAAAGTGAAAGCACACAGGGAAGTAAAAAGATTAAAAGGAAAGTAAATAGCGAGGAGTGGTGGAATACTGTTGGTACCTACCTCAAATGGGTTTCCAGTTCACATACCTATACTTACTATCTCACAGCAAAGCGTTTCTAACTAGAATAACAGTAAAGTAACAGTAAACACTGTTACCAAAGTTTTCAGATTTGATCCACCACTTGCAAATATCTAAATTTTTTTATGCACATTCTAGAACCAAGTATTTTATAAGGCTCTGAGTATCCCAAAATATTAAACGCCCATACACATCACTCAGAGAAGACTAATGGACCATACTTTTCTTTCACATATAACTGAAATGGCTATCATTATTTAATCAGAATCAACAAAAAAAGAAATGTGACAGGAATTGCTAGTCAAAAGCATGCCACTGGAAACAACAGTGACAGCCAGAGATGAAAAAATCCATAAAAAGCAGTCACAGGAATTCAAAGGCACAGAAGTCAGAGCCCATTTAGCCTGAGGGTAAAGCATTCACCACACAATGGCAGGTTTTGAAAATAATCTGGGATACAAGAAGCACCTCACTCATCAAGAAAGGTCAAAATCTTTTCTAGTAGCTCCAATGAGGAAGACAGAGAAGTATGGGATCCATTTTAGAAACACTTCCTCTAGTATTTAGAAAACACTGATGCCTAAAGAGAAAACTCCTCAGCTATGTAAGAAACTTGGCTTTTCTAAATGACTTATTACTTGAGAATTCTGGATAGCCAAGTTTTAGCACATAGCAAGAGTGTCAGACAATTTTATGAGCAAACAAGGTTATATACAAAGTATTTTTTGATGCTCGAACTGAGAAATAAATCTAGACCCTTAAAGTGCCCTAACTTAAAGTATGGCTCAAGTTTCTATTTTTCCCCCACATTTTCTATATTTTTATTGATGGGATTGAAATTTATGTAAATTTAATATTTTAAATCTTAACATCTTTTAGGAAATCTAAAGTAACAAATCAAAGAGAGCCAAACACTAGATAACATATAATTTAATATGTATTTAAAAATAACATTATTTAATATGTCCTATAGTGCTTGAGTAAACTTCTTAAAACACTTCAGTCCTAAATATCACACATAAAAAAGTAGGTAAGCTAGAATGAGGTGTCGGGAATATATTTTCCTGGGTTTTACATTATTTATTTTATTTATTTTTTTTTTTTTGCTATTCGGCCAAGGCCAGGTTTGAACCCGCCACCTTCGGTGTATGGGGCCGGCGCCCTACTCGATGATAGAATCTCAATGTGTCACCCAGGCTGGAGTACAGTAGCACAATCATACCTCACAGTAGCCTTGGACTCCTGGGGTCAAGAATGCACTCACCTCAGTCTCCTGAGTAGCTGGGATTACAGCCACTGAGCTGGCTCCAGGGCTTCATCATTAAAAAGTGAATTTACAGGCCAACGCCTGTAATCTTAGCAGTCTGGGAGGCTGAGGCAGGTGGATTGCTTGAGTTTAGAAGTTCAAGACCAATTAGAGCAAGAGACAGCCCCCCAACCCCCCACCCACCCTCATCTCTACTGAAAAAATAGAAAAACTAGCCAGGCATCAGTGCACACCTGTAATCTGAGCTGCTTGGGAGGCTGAGGTAAGAGGAATGCTCATGTCCACGAGTTTGAGGTGCTGTGAGCTACAATGACCATGGTACTACCCAGGGTGACAATGAGACTCTTTTGTCTTGCCAAAAAAAAAAAAAAAAGACTTTATAGCACTCAAAAAGTGTCTACCTTTGTAACTATCGCCAACAGCACTAAAAGTCAAGTTATTTCCAACCACTTAAAGGTCTTTTAAATTTTACTTTATTGTGCTTATTTTTCTTATTTCAAATTTTTCTATTTTGTTCTTATTTTTAATTGTTTACGTACTTGGAAAACCTTCAGGTAATAAAGGTATGAAATAGGTAAAGCTCACTTATCAAGGGATTGCCAGTACTACCACCTAGTGGTCAAAATGTATAAAACTGTTACAGAATTAAAACAGGTCCACTTTATCAGCTGTTGAAGCCATATGGTCAAATATACACACATACATTTTTAGGTCTGAACTAATTTTATGTCTGTGTAATTCAAGAACTATTGAAAAGCCATATGGAAGTTGCATAAGAAAGTTTACAAGAGAATATATAAAGGGACTCTTTCAAACTATAATGAAATGATATTCTACGATGTGATTTATTTTCCCTTGTTTATTGAAAAGTACATGCCTTGAAGCCATGATATTCTTTGGTTGTTTCACCAGAAATTAATCTGGAAAAAGCTTTTCAAAACTAAAGAACTTTCTTGAATGACAATAGGACTGTATGAATTTAGATATAGCCAAAGGGAAGGCTCTGTACAACTGCAAATTAGCTGGATCTGGTCCAGAGGCACAGAAAGAACTCCAAGACCACACAGAAGAATGCTGGCATTTATCTGCTTGCCTTTGACTTTAACTCCTTGCCTTTGGGGCCCTCCCGTCAATATGGGGAAGGGTCTCTTCACCTTGGCAGCTTGTCAACCACATTAAACTGTGGCCCTCCCAGGTAATGGGAAATAGTTGAAAAAACAAAGCTAAATAAGACAAAATGCCTTTTAGTCATTAGATCAACCTCCTTGATCAACACTAAGTCTTTAAAATTAGTGTCTACTTTACACAAAATATACATTTACACGTATGTTGCAGCCCATATAGCCTATGGCTAGGAGTGAGAGTTATAAGAAATACCTGTGTAGCTCAATAATGGAACACCTGGGTGGAAACGGCATGGAGAGGGATTTAGCTCTCCTAATAAGTATGAGAACTCATGAGATGAGAGCAGTGGTGAATTGGCAGTCTCTACACCTGTAGTGTTGAGAGGCACGAGATTAGCCTTTTATTAGGCTGGAGGAGAAGGCAGTCAGGAGCATGCGTATTCTATCATGGACCCGCTTACTCTGACTCTGTCTCCTCTCCTGCCTACAGAATGCCACCACAGCGTCTCTCTGCTAAAGGCTAAGATCTATCTATTCTAAGAAGACTGCTTTACTATCTCTAAGACTCTCTCTCCTGCTGAAGTAGATAGCCCTCAGGCACCTAAGAGAAACTGAACCTGAGCAAGGTAATTTAGCAGTCTGCATCTGGAACCTAATTAAGCCAGGTCTGAGACCTGGCCAGTCCAGGGCCTTGGCAAGAAGTGTCAGAAGTGACATGTGACAAACGTATGACCAAAATAGGTGTGTATACATTTATGACAAAGGTCGAGAAGCCTTTGTCATAAAGGTTTCTCCCACCTGTAATAACCAAAATGACCAAAACCAGAAACAGTAACAATAAAAAGGAAACCATGCGAAACAATAGTTTTCAAGAGATTGAAACCAACCAAGCACCAAAACTACCTCTTTCTGGGAGATGGCAAATAAACATGGTAAGACCTACTAGAAGCCAAACTTACTACCTTGAAATCTTTCATGCCACAGCACAGTATAGGAGAAGTGAGGTAGAACACAGCAGATACTGGTTAGTCTGGGAAGACCAAAGGGCTAGAGTTCACTGGACAGAATATCACAAAGGAGCCCGGTACAGCAGCTCAGGCCTGTAATCCTAGCATTCTGGAAGGCTGAGGCGGGTGGATTGCCCTGAGCTCAGGAGTTGGAGACAAGCCTGAGCAACAGCAAAAACCTGTCTCTAAAAAAAATAGCCAGGCATTGTGGCAGGGACCTGTAGCCTCAGCTACTTGGAAGGCTAGAGCAATAGGATCCCTTGAGCCCAAAAGTTTGAGGTTGCTGTGAGCTATGACACCATGGTGTCATCAAGGGTAATAAACCAAGGAAATGTCTAACAAAAAAAGGGGGTAGGGGGCGGCACTGTGGCTCAAAGGAGTAAGGCACTGGCCCCATATGCCAGAGGTGGTGGATTCAAACCCAGCCCTGACCAAAAACTGCTAAAAAAGAAAAAAGGGGCTCGGCACCTGTGGCTCAAGCAGCTAAGGCGCCAGACACATCGACCTGAGCTGGTGGGTTCGAATCCAGCCCAGGCCCACGATGATGGCTGCAACCAAAGAAATAGCTAGGTGTTGTGGCAGGCGCCTATAGTCCCAGCTACTTGGGAGGCGGAGGCAGGAGAATCGCTTGAGCCTAGGAGTTGGCTTGATGCCACAGCACTCTACCCAGGGCGACAACTTTTGCGGCTCTGTCTCAAATACAAAAAAAAAGAATATCGGAAAGGATAGAGCTGCATAGAAAGAGAACTGTACAGGATTCATATTTTAAAAAAACTAATGCTGGCTCGATGCCTGGAGCTCACTGAGTAGGGTGCCAGCAACATACACAAAAGCTGGCGGGTTCGAGCGTGGCCTGGGCCTGCTAAACAGCAAAGACAACTGCAACCAAAATATAGCCAGGCATTGTAGTGGACATCTACAGTCCCAGCTACTTGGAAGGCTGAGGCAAGAGAATTGCTTAAGCCCAAGAGTTTGAGGTTGCTGTGAACTTGATGCCACAGCACTCTACAGAGGGTGACAAACTGAGACGCTCCCTCAAAAAATAAATAAATAAATAAAATAAAAACATTAAAGAAAACGGTGCCCAGTGTTCAAATACTCAACAGGACATGTTCCCACAAACCAAATGGGAAAAACTCATAATTCACAAGGCCCTACATTGGGTACTAAGGAAGGATTTGCCTCAGTAGTGGGGAATAATTAATACTAGACTGAACACTCCTCAACACCTGTCTAATAAATCATAAAAGCAAGACCCCCAAGGGATCAAACAATTTTCAAGTAAGGTAACTGCATACCAGAACAAAGCTTGAGAAGCTTTATAAAATATACAGCACCTAGCAAGCTAAAATTCACTGTCTGGAACGCAAAGATTAGCAGCCTTGCAAAAAGGCAGAGAATGTTGAAGAGACTATAATGAAGAGACTAATCAATTAAAACTGACCCACACAGCCTGATCAAAGGGAGACCCTGCCTCAACTAAAAAATAGAAAAAACAGCCAGGCGTGGTAGCAGGTACTGTAGTCCTGGCTGCACAGAGGCTGAGGCAAAGGGATCACTTGTGCCCAAGAGTTTAAAATTGCTATGAGCTATGACGCCACAGCACTCACTCTATAAAGGGCACAGAGTGAGAATTTATCTCAAAAACAAACAAACTGACCCATAACTGATAGACATGTTAGAATTAGAAGAAAAAGACATAAAAACAGTTTTTAAATAGCTATTAAAACTATATTCCATATTCAGAAAGTAGATATAAAGACATAAACCCTCCCAACCCCAATTAAACATCTAGATTTGAAAGGTATGACATGCAAGACTGAAAATACGCTGGATAGGATTAACAGTAAATTAGGCACTGCAGAAGAAAAGATTAATAAACTTAAAGACACAGCAATAGAAACTATCCAAAAGAAACATGCTAAGAAAAAAAATTTAATAAAAGAATATGATTAAACTATGGGATATCATCAAGCGGCCTAATACGTGGATAATTTGGGTTCCAAAGAGGAAGGTGACAAAAAAAATTTTTGAAGAAATAATGGCTAAAAATACTAGATGAAAATAATAAACTCATAAATCCCAGAAATTTAACAAACCTCAAACATGAGAATCATAAAGAAAACCCTACCAAGAGTCATTGTAATTGCTAAAAAAACAGCAATGAAGAGAAAATCTTGGTGGGGCATGGCGGCTTATGCCTATAATCTCAGCACTTCTGAGAGGCCGAGGCAGGAGGATCATCAGGAGTTTGAGACTGGCCTATGCAAGACTAAGACTCTGGCTGTACTAAAAATAGGAAAATTAACTGGGCCTGGTGGTTGCACCTATAGCCTCAGCTACTTAGGATCCTGAAGCAGGATTGTTTAAACCCAGAAGTTTGAGGTTGCTGTGAGCAAGGCTGAGGCCATGGCACTCAGGCTTAGGGGCAATAGAGCAAAACTCTGCCACAGAAAATCTTAAAATCAGCCCAAGATACTACATACAGAATTACAAAGATAAGGACGACATAAGATTTCTCATTGGAAGTAATGTAAATGACAAGATAGTAGAGCAGCAATTTCTAAGTACTTCAAGAAAAAACTTTCAATTTATTTTTCCATTCAAAGTAGGAAAAATGCCTTTCAACGATGAAGGTAAAATAAAGACATTTTCAAAAACAGATCTGCATTATTATTAAAGCCAAGTCCTTCAGGCACAAGAAAATTATATCAGATAGAAACTAGGATGTACGTGAGGAAATGAAGAGCCCCAGAATAACTACATAGGTAAATATATGTATAAGATTATTTTCTTATTTAAATTTCTTTAAAAGATAACTGACTACTTGAACAAAAGTAACAATGAATTACAGGATTTATAACATGTAAAAGTAAAATGCATAGCAACAACAGCATGAAGGAGGAGAGGAAAGAAACAGAAGCATTCATTGTAAAGTTATTAAATTGTATGTTAGGTGGTAAAGTATCAACTGAAGTTAAAGTTATGTACTATAAACTTTAAAGCAACACCTAAAACAACAAAACAAAGAATTATAGTTAATAAGAAAACAAGGAGATAAGAAGTCATAAGCAATAATTAATGTGGGGTGGGCACAGTGGCTCCTGCCTCTAATCCCAGAACTTGGGAGGTCAAGGCAGGTGGATTGCCTGAGTTCATGAGTTCGAGACCAGCCTGAGCCAGAGTGAGACCTCGTCTCTAAAAATAGCCGGGTGTCATGGCGGGCACTTGTAGTCCCAGTTACTTCAGATGCTGAGGCAAGAGAATCACTTAAGCTCAGGAGTTTGAGGTTGCTGTGAGCTATGACACCACAGTACTCTACCAACGGTGACAAAGTGAGACTCTGTCTCAAAAAAAAAAAAAAAAAGAAAGAAAGAAAGAATGTAAAAGGAGGCAGAAAAAAGGAAAAAGAGAACACAGGATAGGGCACTTAGAAAAGAAACAGCCAGATGACAGACTCAAGCAAAACCATGTTGATAATAACGTAAATGTCAATGATCTAAACACCCAAATTAAGAGAGATTATAAGGCAATTACAAAAGCAAGCTTTAACTATATGTTGCTAACAAAAATATATTTTAAAATACAAGACACAGAAAAAATATTTGACAAAACCCAATATTCACTCCTAATCTTAGCAAACAAGGCATAGGAGAGAATTTCCTCAACCAACTAAAGAGCATCTATGTGCTAAAATCTATAGCACATCAAACTTCACAGCAAGAAAAAACAAACCACTGATACATGTAATGACATGGATAAATCTCAAAATAATTATGCTGAGTGAAAGAAGCCAGACCCCCTCCCCCTCAAAAAGAGTATATATTACTGCATTTATATAAAACTCTACAAAATGCAAGCTAATTCATAGTGACAGGAAACAGATCGTTTTTGCAAAGGGACACAAGGAGAGAAAGGAGAGATATAATCAAGGGTCGCTGGGGAACTTTGAGGATCTTACCTTAAAGAAAGAATGAATAGCAGCTGTAGCTTCACTGCGAACCCGCAGTATAGAACCCAGAACATTAGTCCTACACCTAAAGTGAGGATATTGTCTCATGTATTCCAGAGGATGCCTTTCTTTATATTTGATAGGGAAAGCCT
>CAUYON010203204.1:0-15586 GCA_963573935.1 Arctocebus calabarensis | reverse complement strand
AGTGATCAAGAAAATGCCATGAAGGCTATCTGTAACAGTACGATGAAAACATTTCTGAATGTATATGAATCATGCCCTATGATTGCACCAATGTACAGAATTATGATTCAATAAAATTATAAAAAAAATAAATAAATAAAAGAATAAAATTAGTTAACCTTATTCCTTAAATAAGTGAGGCAGTTATTCTTTTTCTATATTAGAAAGAAAGAAATAGGTTGTATTTGAGTCAGAAGAAAGAGCCAGTGTGTAAGTTTCAATAGGAGTTTGGAGACTCTTGTGAAGAAGAAGAAAGCATCTGGGTAAAGACTTAAAAGAGTAGAGACATACCCACTTCCCCCTGGGGTATGTTTACTCATTAAAAAAACTTATGCTTATTCATTAAAAAAACTAATGCTTGATGTGTCTCATCCTTTTACGAATCTTAGGAATTCAGATAGGTATGAAATTTCCCTACTCTCAGAGACCTAGCAATTTAATGACTATATTTGATGAATATAAAACATAGAGAGGTAATAGAGATTGACCTCTGTAGGTGGGAGATTGATTTTTGGATTAAAGGCCAGGGAAGGACTTAAATGTAGAGGTAACCATTAAGCTATGACTTGAATATAATAAAAGAATCCAGTCATGCAAAGGTTCTGACATTATCTTGGGCCTAATTACCCAATACCTGGGGATCCTTCTCCAGACTAATTCTTGAATCAATCAAAAATCATAGCATTCTTGAATTGAAAGTAATCTTAAAGCCAATTGGACTCTTTTATCATCTCTCATATAATAATAAAAATAATAGTAATTGCAAAGATCAGTTATTGAACACTTCTTACACTTCATATATTACCTTTGCCATCTACAAAACACTTTATATGCTCTATTTATAACATATTGCCATCCTTCTGCATCATCAGGGAATTGAACCCATGGCACCTGCTGGATACCAAACATCCAGGAATGCTCAAATCCCTTATATGAACTGGCATAGTATTTGCATATAACCTGTGTACATCTTCTCACATACTTTACATTAACTCTAGTTTACTTATAATATGTAATACAATATAAATGTTATGTAAATGGTTGTTATACTATGTATTTTAAGTTTGTATTATTTTTACATTGTATTGTGTTTTTAAAATTTTCTCAAATATATTCAATTGGTAGTTGGATGAATCTGAGGATGTGGAATCGGCAGAGAGGGATGGGAAACCTTACTCATCACAGAATCCCTATTATATTGTTTCTATCTCTGGATCTATTTAAAATAAGGTAAAACACTGAGGGTCAGAGAGGAAAAGTAACTTGCCTAATGTTATCTAGCTAGTAAAAAGCAAATGAAGTGCTCAAAACCTGCCCTCTAGAGCATGAGTCCCAGTGTTGTTAACTATTCATCTACATTGTTGAAATTTCTTCTTAAAGGATCATTCTTTTCATGAACTTTTCTAGCTTTAATTTGAACATATCTAATGGCAGAGGCCTCATTTCCTCCTCAAAAAATGATTAATACTCAGTGACACTTTGCCCCAATCTCCCTGGATTCATAAATTAGTTAATACTAGGAGAACTGTTAGAATGGAAGGCTTTAAAATGGAAGTTTCTCTTAAACATCTGACAGGATTTCTGTATTGAGCAACATGAAAGGGGGCATTGCGGGGTATTTGAATGGGAGTGAGAAAATAGAGAAGTCCAGACTCAGAGTTTCTGGTGTTGACAAATGACCAATGATTTGGAGGCTATTTGGCATCCAGTTGTCCCCTTCATGTAAAGAAGGATCCAGATGTTCTCACTCACTTTACTTACTCATTTTTGCACATACATTTTCAGATAGACCTTTATAGTTTGACTGAGTATCTGAGTCTTTCCCAAAGTTCTTTTAAAGTGCATGGGGAAGGGAAGCTGCTCCATAGGCTCTATCATGCAAGGATAATTTTTAGAATTGTATATTTCTATACAAATTTATATCCACCCAATAATTTAAAGCCACTTTAGGCTTTTCAGGGTGCAATATTTATCTTTTTTAAGAATACAGAGAAAGACTTTCATACTTCCATCTAGAGTGCTCACCCCAAACTGCATTTGTTCTAGAATCTTTGATTCTGCTCTTTGGAAACTCTTGGGCACTTTAGGAGAAAGAACAAAGCTGCAAGAAAGCAGAGTTGCCTTAAAAGACAGCAAGCGGCCAAAAATGGAGAGCAGACAGAGAAGTCGATTCCTCCCATTGAATGACATTTTCCCTTGAGTGGGTCCCTGTTTTTTTAAACCCAAAACCTCAATTCAAGACAGTTCATTTTTATTAAATTTAGACTGAAGAGGAGAAATGTTTATTCTTATTAAGTTTAGACTGAAGCCTAGAATGTCAAGGATATGGGGCAATAGGTCATCGCCTTTACGTACATGGTGAGCTATCATAAGAAAAATTAAGTAGGCTTGTTCCGTGTGTCTCTAGAAGTCTGCCTAATTTTTAAACGTGGTTTTTCTTGGTCCATTCACTTTTTGAGGACCTAGTATGTGTTTGGTAATCTGTTAGGTACAGGAAAAAGAAGCTGAAGACCATGTTTTCTAGGGACTTCCGGTCTACAGAAAGGCAGGCAGGTATACACATGTTCACAGTGTGCAGGGATAAGCTATGAAGGAAGTGTGGCCAATGTTGCAGGAACACAAAAGAAAGCATGATTATTGACTCTTTTAGAACACTGATTTTACCACCTCTTCTCAGAATTTCAATGCTTACTCTAGGAGGGAACATTAAAGATTTATATAGTTTACCTCTAATAAATTGAACATCACCATTGCCAGAGGGATCACTTATATTGCAAGGTAAATGTCATCTTTGATTACATTTGGTTCCTAGAAAAGCCTTCCTTATTTAAGCCCTGAAGGATTATATAACTTCTGACAGTTTGTTCCAGCTCATGCTTCTGGAGATACATGAAACAAGAACATTGGTTTTTTTTGTTTTCTTTTTAACAATAGCTCATCATGTACCTGAAGGTAATGATACAGTCACTCAAGCCTTTCACAATCTAGGTCCTCTTTTCTTCAGTCTAAAGATGAGAACATTGAAAATGTGCTGAATTGAGGTTTTGGTATTAAAAGTAAGGACTTATTCAAGGGAAAAAGTCATTCAATAGGAGGGCTTCAAGTTGGTGCTGGAAAGAGATTCCTTTGGGGATCGCAACTTTGCTCTCTTTTCAGGGCCATAACTTTGCTGGAGGCTTTTTTTTTTTTTCTTTATTTCAGAATATTACAGGGTCAACACATTTTGGTCAAATAGTTTGTGTTAAACAGATTGAGTCAAAATTATAAGGGTGCACCTCACCCTAACATTGTGCATTACACCCCTTATCTATAAATTTACTCATCCTTTCTTCCCCCATCCTACCTGTTATATTTTCAATGAGTTTTACTTCCATGTGTGTGCTTAAGTGTTGATAAACTAGTTCCAATTTATTATTGAGTGCATGTAGGGTTGTTTCCCCATTTTTGTCATGTTTCATTTAGAAGAATAGTTCCCAGTTCCCTCCAGGTTATCTGAAAGGATACTAGCTCACCATTTTTGTTATGGGTGAGTATATTCCATAGTATTCACATACCCCATTTTCTTTATCCATTCATGTATTACTGGGCACTTGATTTGTTTCTACATCTTTGTACTTGTGAACTGTGCTGCTATAAACATTCTAGTACAGGCTTCCTTTTTGTAAAATAACCTTTTTTCTTTGGGGTATATACCCAGTAGTGGGACTGATTGCTCAAATGATAGGTCTACTTTAGGTTCTTTGAGGTATATCCATACAGTTTTCCATAGAAAGTGCACTAATTTGCAATCCTACTGATAACATATATGAATTCCTTTCTCTCTGCGTCCACAACACCATCAGTTGTTTTGGAAAATTTTAATGCAAGCCATTCTCATTGGAATCAGGTGATATCTTACTGTGGTTTTGATTTCCATTTCTCCGATGATTAGAGCTTTTGAGCATTTATTTTTATAAGCTTGTTGGCCAGGAGTATATCTTGTTTTGAAAAAAGTGTCTGTCCATGTTGTTTGCCCATATTTTAAGCAGGTTGTTTGTTTCTTGCTGATTTACTTAAGTTATGTGTAGATTCTAGCTATCAGTCCTTTATCAGACATATAATACGCAAATATTTTCTCCCATTCTATGGATTGTCTCTTTGCTCCTTTGATTGTGTCCCTAGCTGTACAGAAGCTTTTTATTAATTTGACTAGGTCCCGTTTATTTGTTTTTATTATTGTTGCGATTGCTTATGGAGTCTTGTGCATGAATTCTTCACTTAGGCCAATATCTGTAAGAGTTTTTCCAACATTTCCTTCCAGGATTTTTACAGTTTCCTGCCTTAGGTGTAAGCCTTTCATCTATCATGAGTTAATTTTTGTGTGGTGTGAAAGTTGAGGATCCTGTTTCAGTCTTTTACTGAAAGGACATCCTTTCAGTGGATATCCAATTTTGCTAGCACCACCTATTGAACAAGATTCTTTTCCTCAGTGTATGTTTTTATCTAACTTGTCAAAAATCAGAGAAGAAAATGAGAATTTCATGTCAGGATTCTCTGTTGTGATCCATAGGTGTACATATCTGTTTTTGCGCCAGTACCCTGCTGGATTTTTTACTATAGTTTGTAGTACAGCTTGAAGTCTGATAAAGTGTGTCTCCTACTTGGTTCTTTTAACAAAAGATTGCCTTGGCTATGAGGGGTTTTCTTGCTTTATAGGAAGTGGAGAATTATTTTTTGTAGATACTGTTTTAAATGCATTAATAGTGATTGAATTGACTCTAAATCCCTTTGGGTAATAGAGACATTTTAACAATATTCATTCTGCCAATCCATAGGGCACTACGTTTTCCATTTGTTTATATCCTCTGCAATATCTTTCCTCAGCATTTCATAGTTATCCCTATAGAGATCTTTTACTTCCTTTGTAAAGTATATTCCTATATCTTTTATTTTCTTTTTCCACTGAGAAAAGTATTACATCTTTTATTATTATTATTATTATTCTCAGCTTGACTGTTGTTTGTATATATGAAATCTATTAATTACAGCCTGGATTTTACTGAATTTATTTATCAATTCTAGGCGTCTCCTGGTTGAATATTTGTGGATTTCTAGATATAAAATCATATCATCAGCAAAGAGTAATAGTTTGACCTCTACTTTCCCCATTTGGATAGCCTTGATTTCCTTGTCTGATTGCTCAGGCTAGAACTTGCAGCCAGATGTGAACACAAATGTATATAGTGGTCGGCCTTGTTCATTTCCTTGTTCATTCTAAGCAGGAATGCTTTCAATTTTTCACACTTCTATATAATGTTGGTTGTGGATTAGTCTGGTGAGGATGTGGAGAAAGGGGAAGTCTTGTACACTGTTGAAAGGAATGTACATTAGTGCAACCACTATGCAAAAGAGTATGGAACTTCCTCAAAAAACTAATAATAAAATTACCATATGACCCTCTTCTGAGGACATATCCAAAGGAGGGGAATTCAGTATACCAAAAACATATGTGTGCTCCATGTACTTTGGGGCACTATTCACAATAACCAAGACATGAACTCAAACTGAGTGTCTGTCAATTGATGAATGGATAAAGAAATAGTGGCAAATATAAACAATGGAATATTATTGATTGATAGCCACAATAAGAATGAAGTTCTGCCCTTTGCAACAACATGGATGGAACTGGAGAACATTATATAACATGAAATAAGCCAAGCACATAGAGATAAATTTCACATGTTCTCACTTATACATGGGAGCTAAATATTAAAAACAATTCATCTCATGAAGACACAGAGTAATATGATGGTTACCAGAGGCTTGGCAATGTAGTGGGGAGAGTGGGAAAAAGCGTGGATGATTCATGGGTACAAAAACAGAGTTATAGTTAGATAGTTAAATAGAATGAACAAAGGGTCTCTAATCAACAATTAAGTTAGATATATATTTATTAATATAACATAAAACATATTATTTAAATGTAATATATAATTTTTATAATGAAAAATAAATATATGTATTTATTATAAATACGAAAGTGTGAAATAATAATGTTTCCAACACAAAGAAATGTTAAATGTCTGAAGTTCTGGATACCCCAATTACTCTGATCTAATTAATTCACATTGCATGTCTATATCAAAACATCACATGTACCTTATAAAGATATACAACTATTATGTATTGGTGATAATTATTTTTAAAATTCTAATTTAAGTTTATAAAAATAGTAAAACATTAATCGCAAGTTTTTTACATAAGTATTTAAATAATAGATCTTGATCCTATTATCCTGTATGAGGGCATAGACAAAGTATACCTTGAAGGTTCTCAAAATAATTGACAGAGTCTAGTAAAGGTAACAGAGATCTGAAAATCCAATCATAGTAGATGGGGAGGGGAGCAAGTAAATTCCCCAGAGAAATGTGGCACTAAATGTCATTAAGCTGATACTGAGCTGAGGTAGATTGCTTTCACAAGGGGTAGCTCATCAAATCACATGATTCTCTTGATTTTTAAATAAATAGAATACTGGAGACAAACAAAACTGGGCTTGGATTGATGACTCATACCTATAATCCTAGCATTCTAGGAGGATTGCTTGAAGTCAGAATTTCAAGACCACCCTGAGCAAGAAAAATAAATAAATAAATAAAATCTAAATAAAAGACAAATTAGCTGGGCATCATGGCATGTGCCTATAATCCCAGCTACTCGGGAGGCTGAGGCAGGAGAATCACTTGAGCCCTGCAGTTTGGGACTGCAGTGAACTAGTCTGACACCAGTGCACTCTATCAGGAGTGACGGGGCAAGAATCTGTCTCAATAAAGAAAAAAAAAATACCCACAAGAAAACACAAAATGAAACAAACAAACAAAACTAGCAGAAAACCCATCCTGTGTAAGATCCCGTGTAAAATCTTCACTTCTCAGTGTTCTTCTGGGACACAGATTCTCAGGGTTCTTTTCCTTCCATCTTCATTTCTGTGCAGTGGCTTGTGCGAGAGGCACTTGAGAAAGGTTTAATTCAATTTAATTTAAGTCTTCTTTTTTCTTGTGGGAACATGAGGGAAAGCCAAAAAGCTTCCAATTTGTTTAGTGAGAAAATATGACCTTTAAGCCCTTCTTTGATGGGGTGAGTGGTAATAACTGAAATTCAAGTCTTTACTGGGTATATAAAGATGTGTGTACAAAAATAGCTCTGGCATTTTGTATTAAGTGAAACTGTTGGCTTTGTGGATTCACTGGGGTTTCTGGCTGAATTTTAAACTTCAAGAAAATAATAAACACCTGTTATGAAGTTAGTAACTGTCTTCCTGCTGGTGACCATCAGTATTTGCAGCTACTCTGGTAAGTAGCCTCCAACATTGATATTTCTCTACCTTTCCATGTATAAGAATGCAAATAGTAGGCTTAATAAACTCACTGACAGTGAAATATGATTAAAGCAGTTTTAATTTTTACTTTATTTTTTTAAATTTTCTTTTAAATAGACACATAATAATTGCACATATATAAAAATTTGGAAGGAATTTTAGAATCACAAAAAATAGAAACATTATAAAGTATTTCAGATTTTCCCCACCCAAGCTCTAATCTAATACATAAATGATCCCAAAGGCTTCCCTCATGGGAAGCTGGCTAATTCCAATGAAGGTGAAAAAACACATTTCACAGTTGGACATTGATCATCATTAGTTTTCTATATTTTCCATAATCTTGAGTCAAAATCTAACTCGGTAAGTTGTTTCTTTTGCTTTTGAACCTATGTAAAGTCATTCTTGCTATCATCTCTAATTAATCAGTTGACTAGATTAGTTTGCCTAAGACAGCAACATTCAAATGTTAGCTCACCCTAGAGATATTTATTGAGCAGCTACAACTTGTTGGACAAGTTGCATTGGAAGATTCAGATGTTAGTCCACCATAAATATTGTTCTCAAGTTGTGTATAGTTGGGTAGAGAAGATAAGACTTCTATAGAAATTATTACAGTGACTATTACTATGTTATTACTATGACTATTTACATGCCTAAGGAGATATTCAGTTAGAGCTCTGTGAGTGTCCTGAGGGGTGAAAGATTTAATTTACTGGTAAAGGTACAGAGGCTGAATTCTTGAAGCAGTGTGGGAACTGGTCCATTCTTTCTGAAAGGAATCCCTGCAACTATCAGAAAGATACAATTGGCTGCATTGGAAAAAAACACGTCCTGGTGGCCACTGCTGATTAAGAGAACAGAAAGGTTTGAGAATCTTCCTTGATGAAAATATAAATACATACAGAGAAAATACTCACTAAAGTATGTGAAATAAGAAGTGTAGAAATTAGTCAAGAGACACTGGTCACCCCCCATAACTGCACTGGCAACTTTAGCTTGTGAGGTTCATGGAATATTTAAAGGAATTTGTAACATCACTAGTTTTGGATATTTTGTTATTCTGGATGATGAGAGACAAATACCTACAGGTGACAGAGGCAGCCAAACAGAGGATGGAGGGAAATAATATCTTCTCTATGGGGAAGAATTTGTGGTTGGAAATAGATGGTAGATGATGTATGAAAAATAGGTGCACAAGCTTCATTTTTACAACTAGAATGGAGAAAAATAAAAGATTTCCAAAGGAAAATGAACTATGGCAGGTCTCCTTTAGCAGGAGCCTGTGTGTTCTTTTTCCGTATGCTCATACACATAGCTCTTGTATAGCTGCACACTTTTGTAAAACTGTGTGTCATGTATTTGTCCCAATCTCTACCCTTCCCTCTCACTCATCTTCCACGTGAAAGTTATTTTTCTAAAGCCAAAGATATAAAATGCAGTTGTCCCATGGAAAACCTATGACAGGTCCCAATGCCCTCGGGAAAGAATCCCAAACTCATTGCCTTGGCCTCCAAAACTCTTCCTTTCACTCAATTTTCTCACCTCATCCTCTTTATCTTCCATGCCTGGCAAGAGCCCACTGGATCTCTACTTCCTAGCCTCTCTGAGCATAAGACCCACCATTCTGTGTATACACTTGCATCTTAACATCCTAGATCCTTCTTCATTTTGTCTCTAAAATTCCACCCTTCTTCTTTACCTTAAGATGCAGATGTTCATCTCAGACCTAGCTCTAACAATTCTTTTGGAAGATCCTTGGAGCAGCTTCCCACAACAGAATTAGTCACCCTTTCATTTATATTTCCATAAGCACACGCCACATAGATCTTTATTGTCCACTGGACTGTGTGAGGTCTCCTTGTGCAATTTGCCTATATATCCTCTGAACTGGCATACAGCCCATGTTCAGCTATCTCTGTAGTGTGGAGCTGAATTGGCTGGGAGCACTTCCCTGGACTGTGGTGAAGGTCCATTCTCGTCCCTGAGTGGAGATTCATTAGGGCATCTCTCCACATACAAAGCACCTTTCTTTCCAGTCTACCACAAGGTTCTATGGAGTGCTTACTGCATGCCAGGGTCAATTCCAGTCATAGAGTGCAGCAGCAAACAAAACATAAATTCCTTGATCTTTTGCAGCCTGCATTCTAATGCAAAAATGAAGGCAATAAAAGTATCAGTTACTACTTCAGGTAAGGGTAAGAGAAAACTGAGGACAGAGAATGACAGGTGGTGTTATTTCAGATACAGTGGCCATTGCAGGCTTCTCTGAGGAGGTAACATTTAAAGAGAGACCAAATGATCTGAGAAAGACAGAAACACACCTGAGGAAAGAGGCAGAGGCTATCGTGGGAAATGAAGATGGATGGGGCTGCCGATGGATGGAGTGGAAGGTGGTGGGGTCATACACAGAGCTGGATGTGCCTGTTTCTCCTGCTTTCTCTCTGGTTCTGCAGTTACTGCCTCCCTGATGAATAGATTGCTCCTTCCTGCCTCAGTTAGCGAACCGTTACCTTTACCTCTGGACAACATTCTTGCCCTCCTGAAACCAGTAACGCAGCTTCTGAAAACTCAAGAGCTGAGGAAGTGCATGAATGAGCTGGGACCAGAGGCTTCTGAGTCTGCGAAGAAACTGCTGGTAACTACAGCATGTGGTGAATTTGACAAGGGGGAGGCCTTCGTCACCCTGAACACCTACCTCATCCTATTCTCACTTAAGGTGTATTTCCCCTTTACTGATGATACTTATCTAATATTTGCACGTCTTGAATCTCAAGGAAAGAGCAATTGCTGCCTTTCCAGGAAGAATGTTTAACTGACAGAGATGTGTGTTCTAGTCATGACTCTGCCACGGATCACCATGGTGATTTTAGATGAAATTTAACCACCCTGGGTCAGTGTTTCCACATCAATAAAATGTTGGCTAACCGGACAGGGAAAGTAAATATTTTTTGCAACATGCTAATTATATGTAAATTGCTCTGATCTTTATTCTCCTTCTGCCTTTCAGAAGGCCCTATCACACCTCGAAGAAGCTGAAGGATGATGAGGCTCACATGGCCCTGGTGGAAACCCATCCTACTCAATTATCGACCATGCCCTAAAATGTAGAGACTCCTGAAAAGGATGATTAAAGCAATGAATAGATTTTCAGTTTGTCCTATTTTTATTTCTGAGAGCTCCATTCAGAAGGTTATAACAGATAATTTGTCCCTTGGATGATAAACTCAGCAGAACCTGTTTTTATAAAGATAAGGAAGCATTTTAAATGCCTCTTCCCCCTCTCCTTAACTCTAAGTTAAATATCTGCATTTTTCAACCCTTCTTTATCTAAGATTATTTCCAGAAATTTTTGAATTTAAAAAATAAAGAAGATTTTTTGAAGTATTGTCTGACATTTGCTTGCAGTCTGTATCATTGAATGCCAGTTTTTATTCAGTTTGTAGTGGCTCTAGGGCTGCTCAGTAGCCCTCACAGACCCCTCTACCAAGGTAGGCCTTTACTATATCATCTTTAGATGAACTGCTATGGTCTATCTTTTCTTTCCCCAACTCTCTCTAAAATGTTAACAGACTTGTGTTTTCAAGACGTATTCTGCTTCTATCATGACCTCTGACAGAGTAGATTTCAATCCCCTGAGTACAGCAAACAAGGCCCTTCAATATCTAGCCCATGTTTAAATGTCTACTCTCATCCATTTTCCTTTCTTCACATGTGGTCTCCCCAGCCGCACTTAACAGAGAAGCAAATCCCTTTCCTACAAATGCTCTTACAACTTAATGAAAGATCAAATGTCTTTTTACATAGAATGTGTGCCACCATCTGCTTTCAGACAAAGCCTGTGCCAGCCTTGGGACTGTTTGCTCTGGGATCCAGTTCCTCCCCTTGCTCTTTTCTGCTCTTTGTTGGGGGAATGGGAGAGGGCACATGACACTGATTGCTGTACATTTGTTAGATTCCGAGGTCAGCCGACATTTGGGCTATTCTTCCCCTGAGAGGTCCAGGCAGTAGATTGGAGGTGAGAAGAGGGAAAAATCATTGTGTGGTTCCTTATGCTTCTCCCTTTGGGAAGTCTCTGGAAGTGGTCATGGCTCCAGGTCTTGTCAAAGATCTGCATTGGTTCCGCCTTTATTCATAGAACTCCAACATCAAGGCTCTGGTTGCACAACCTCTTCTCTTTCTGTCTCCAGTGGAGGTTGTTAGTTTCTTGGTTGCCTCACGACCACCCCGTTGTCATTTTAGCTTTTATAGCATCTATTCAATCTGTCCTTTCCCTTATATTGCTTCTGTTCTAAGTACTTGGAGTAAAGTTTCTTAGTTGGTTCCTAAGTAGGACTATGTAAAATGTTATCTCTACAAATATTATCTTTACTTTTCAACATGAATTGACTTCTATTATTTGGCAAATAGATATTGTAAGAAGAAAAGAGGTAACAAACAAAACAAAAAACTATTTAGTAAAAGAAGACTCTCGGTATTTTCTGCTCAATTTTATAGGTAACAGGATTAAATGTAGACTTGAAGATTTAAATAAATGCTTCCACTGCTATGATATATGCCTAGTAGGAGAGGAGACGTTTTATTTCTTCACCCATTGCTAGATTCTAGGTTCTTGGCTATGACACCTGTAACAAAACACAGATTAACAAGAGAAAAGCATAAATGTTTATTTAATGTAAGTTTCATGCCACATACGAAATTTCATAAGTAGATGAAAAATATGGAGGGAGACCATGATTAGACAAAGGGGGTAGGATCTACTGATAATAAACTGGGGACTTACCAAGGCCTGTTTGTTCAGATTCTTCTCTATGTCCTTGTGTTTTCAGAGATAAAGACATCGCTTTCCTCTGGGCAGAGGGAGGAATTTCCCAAATCAGGGTCTAATGAACTCCATGGGAGAGAGGAAAGAGGAAGAGAAAAGAGTATCCTGCATTTGTGGTTTCCTGTCATTCTCCTACTAGGACCTGCCTCTAAATAGACCCCACTCTGCTATCTTACTTTTGGGGGCCTGCTTTGCCCCATGCCCATATGCTCCCAACTTCAGCTCTATTTGTGCTTTATAGAAGAAATGCTTGGTTTCAAGTTACTAGGGATAGCTAATGGTGGCCACCAGTTGATCCAACTCCCACTCCTATTCTAGTGGAGAACCAGACTGCACCCACCCCCTGGTTCTCTAGTTCTGCAAGGATTTTAGATGGGTCTCAGTCAGGCCCAGCAGAAGCCCAAGGCTCAGCCTGACTCACACCAGCAGAGTAAATGCAATGCTTCAGCAGTCCACTGTTCCTTGAGCAAACCCCAGACTTCTTTTTTATTTAATGTAAAAAATGTATTTTATTTCCTTGCTTATTTTTTATTTTTTTATTTTTATTTCTTGGCTTTGTCATTGTTGTTGTTGCAACAGAGTCCCACCCTATGCCCTGAGCAGAGTGTAATGGCATCATAGCTCACTGCAACCTCAGACCTGGGCTGTGGGCATCCTGCTGCCTCAGCCTCCAAAAGCCACTGGGATTAGCTGCTCTCCAGGGTGCACTGGGTTGTTGTTGTTTGTTTGTTTGTTTGAATGAGTCAGGGTCTCACTCTTACTCAGGCAAGTCTCAAACTCCTGGGCTTATCTATAACTCCTTTTCACCTACTTCCCAGGAGTTTCCACTTCATTCTTTTGTTTTTTTCTGGCTGTCCCTCATTGCCTCTCTGCACTTCTGCTATTTCCAGGAAGAGTAGTTCAAATAAAGACAGCTGCCTGGAACTTTCCCTGATTTCTTTACGAATAGCAAGTTTGGTGGCTACTTCTATCAGCCATTTTACACCCCTTTTAGTGTCCTTTGATTTGTTTAAAAGCCAAAGACTATATACTGTTCCTTTTTTGAGAAAATCATTTTATTAAATGTTCCATACTTTTAGCTAAATGTTAGCTACTGTTTAAACAGTAAAAGAAAACAAAGGAAATTGTGAGTAGTGTTAAAACTTGGAAAAAAAAATTTTATTTGTCGTCTTTATATATGGAAATAAATATTATTTCTACATAGTGGAAATAACCTAAGGTTTTTTGAAAGGATAAATTTGGTCAATTTACCCTTTAAATGGACATAAAGTGTCACTATTTTTCATGTTCTTATTTCTCAGGAGGTTCAGCGTAATTTATTTTTAACAAGATGTTTAAAATTTCAAATACTCTGAAACCAATAACAGAAACTATAAAAACATATTAATCCTGTTACTATGCCCTCTTGAAATTTCCTGTAGTACTGCGTTCTTGCATTTGGTGATGATAATGGTCTTTTCTTTATCCAGAGATGGGAGCCCAATAATATGAGCTAAGTTTCTCATCCTATTCCCTCCTAGAATTGCAGAACCCTTGTTTGTCTGCAAAATGGTTTCAGTCAGTACTCTCTGAATTTCTAGTCTGGAGGTGTAGTTTATAATTCTGAAAGTTTTTACAGTTAAAAGAAGAAAGTCTTTAGTTCAATCTTGTGCCCAGTTGGGGAATATCTTCCATAAAATCCCTGATAATTCTATGATGTAATGAATTATTACAATGGAATGAAGAAGTAAGTTCTTGTCAGAGAAGTGTCTGTGCACCAGGAGAAATTAATTTAGTGACCTCAAAGGGTTACACAATAGTAACAAAAAAAAATTAGCTAAAATACTTCTTGAGCAGTTACTCTACAATGACAGTGTGCTAATTGCTCTGTACGGGAATTGTTATCATTAGCTCTATGTTATAGGTGAGGAAACGGAGACTTTGAGAATTCTGTGAGTTCTTCCAAGATACAGGCTACATAGCAGCAGAGCCAGCTTCAACCCAGGCTCTCTAAATCAGAGCCTCTGACCTCAAACATTCTAATGTACATTTTCCTGCTGAGCCAACATTAGTGTCACTTTAATCTTCACCCCATTAGTTAAAATTCTTCTTGAGTAACCATTCATTTTCCCCATTCATTCATGTAACAAAAAGAATATTCAATCGGCACCTTCTAGGTGCTAGATACTCTCTTCAAGCTGGTAATACAGCACTAACAAAGCACAAAATTTACATCTTCATGGTGATAATATTCTTATCCCTTAAATGGTTTCAAAAGACTCATTATGTTTCAAGGGTTTTCCTTTCACAAATTTTCTTACATCTTTCAACTACTCATTATAAGCAAAGATTCTGATTCTTATCTACATTGGTAGTTGTCCTCCTCCAAACTCATCCCAATTTGGAAATCATCTCTTTTAAAACATTACCACCATACATGAACATAGTCATCCTCATGCTCTGATGGGTCAGAAAGAAAGCAGAATTATTAAGGAAGACAGTGTAGGTTATGACCTGCCTTTGCTTATCATCTCCAATTATGTTCTCTTTACACTTCTAGAATGGTCCAATAACAATTTGTAACATTCAATGACTTAAATTCCATTTACTGTGGCAAGTTCCTTAATATCAGGGGTGCCTTTCAGATGTCCATTAGCCCATGGACAAATGCTACAAGCCATCTTGCATTTATAATTCCTGATGTCCATTAGCACATGGACAAGTGCTACAAGCCATCTTGCATTTTTAATTCCTGATATCCTGATATCTGCTAAGAGTTTAGGTTTGGGCTCATCAGAGTCAGTTGGCAGAACACAGCATCCTCTAGTGGTAAGATGAAACCTCAAGACATGTACCTTGTGAACATCACAAGAAATTCACCTGCACTTTATTATTATTTTTTTTTATTAAATCATAGCTGTGTACATTAATGCAATCATGGGGTACAATGTGCTGGTTACAAATACAATCTGAAATATTTTCATCAAACTGGTTAACATAGCATTCATAGCATTTTCTTAGTTATTGTGTTAAAACATTTATATTCTTCATTCAGTAAGTTTCACCTGTACCCTTCTAAGATGCGAGTGGGTGTGATCCCACCAATTATTCTCCCTCCACCCATCCTCACCCCTCCCATCCCCTCCCTTGCCCCTTTCCCCATATTCTTGTGCTATAATTGGGTTATAGCCTTCATAGGAAAGCTATAGATTAGTTTCATAGTAGGGCTGAGTACATTGGATACTTTTTCTTCCATTCTTGAGATACTTTGCTAAGAAGAATATGTTCCAGCTTCATCCATGTAAACATGAAAGAGGTAAAGTCTGCATCTTTCTTTAAGGCTGCATAGTTTTCCATGGTGTACATATACCACAATTTATTAATCT
>CAUYON010203203.1:0-10475 GCA_963573935.1 Arctocebus calabarensis | reverse complement strand
GGAAGAGGAGGGAGAGGGTGGGGGAAGATAGGATAAAGGGTGAGATCACACTTGTGGTGCACATTTGAAGGGTCAGGAGAAAACTTCTAAATAAAGATCAAAAATGTTTTCACATAGTAAATGAGAAAATCTCATGAATGTTATGTCAATCAGGTTGATAAAAATATCTCAGATTGTATGTGAAGCCCGCACACTGTACCCCATGATTGAATTATTGTACATAGCTATGATTCAATAAAAAAAAAATAAAATAAAAAAATAAATGTCTGATTAACAATCCCTGTTTTAAAGCAAATAGCACATTTAGAAATGTGTGGCATTCTCAATACATAGTAAACATACTACCTTTTCCCCTAGTACTGTTATGTTTTCTGAAAACACACACACACACAGATTATAAATCCAGTGATATACAAAGACTTGTAAATGAAAAATCCCTTTGCCACACTTCTCCCTGCTCCACCCTACCATTGTTATTTTTATTTATTTATTTGTTTATTTATTTTAGACAGAATCTCACTATGTCATCCTCTGTAGAGTGCCCTGCATCACACCTCATAGCAACTTCAAATTCTTTGGCTTAAGTGATTCTCTTGCCTCAGCCTCCCACGTAGCTGGGACTACAGGTGCCCACCACAATGCCCGGCTATTTTTTTGTTGTAGTTGTCATTGTTGTTTTCCAGGCCTGGCTGGGTTCAAACCTGTCAGCCCCCATGTATGTTACCACCCTAGTCTATGAACTATGGGTGCCAAGCCCTTATTGTTTTTTTAAAAGCAATTTTCTGTACCTGTTACTTTGTTATTCTCAAATCCCTACATTCTATGCCTATTATATTACAAATGCAGTCATTAACTGTTTTCATCATTGTTTACTATTGTTTTTAATAAGACCTTGAAAGAAAGAGGAAATGCCATATATTGCAAGACATTAAAATGGAATCTGAAGTTCAAGTGTTTTTTCATGAAGGCTTGTTAATTTCACCAATCCCTCTAGTGAACATGCCCACCTGCTTACACATAACCAATTATAAATCCTATAGACTTCCGTGTTTAAGCATCTTAGATTTCTTCATCCGGTTTATTTCACCACATCTATCTAGTTCAGATTCATATAATCCACATATAATGATAAAAAGTTAAAATCATTTTCATCTCATAGATATTCCTTATTTCAAGATAACTATGTCCAATTGTATTCTGTAATACGACCAACAATGGTATGATAAATAGAAATTTCACAAGATCTTGTTCATCAACTGACTTTAACTAAACAGTTGAAATCAAACAAATGTGAACCATACCCATAATCAGTATGATGAAATCAGATTAATACTACATTCACTATTCCAAAAATGTACACAACTCTCATAATTTATACTGTAAACTTTGTCATTACCAGCAATAATGTCTCCATTTGGGGAATATTTTTGTCTATGATTAAATGAAATGTCACCTTTCAGCTTGTAAAGAGGATGAACTATAACTGTGCCATGATCTGTACTTATTGATGAGTTACTTCCCAATATCTTAGACTCCATTAGAATAATTTAGGAGTAAAGGAAACCACAGTTTCCTTCAGAACAAGGCTACATTTAAGTACCACTCACTGTCTTGTGAAACTCACTGACTGGACTTACATTCCTTTTCTTGCTTAACATATGCTATCAGGTATCAAAATTCTTTTCTCAGAGCACCAATAAACACCACCTAGTGCAGAAGTGAAGGTTGGAAGAAAAAAAGAAGTCTATAGTCAATGCAAGTGGGCAGATTAGTTGTGAAAGTGCATTCTTATTTCTGTTACATTTGCATACAAATCGATCTGGAAATCTGTCACATGACTCCATTAATGAGGTCAAGAACCACATGGAGACTTTATCACCCCCTATGTTAGCTTTTTTTTTTTTTTTTGGTTAACCGTCTCTGGGGATGAAAATTTCAAAATACCAAATTTTGCTTTCTATTGCTTTTCCTTTCCTTCTTTCTAGAATAATTTCTACCATAAGATCATAATTAAATGTCATTTAGAAATTCTTCCATTTTTCATTTTTGCTCCAACACTATTGATGTGTGTTATCCTTGTCACTTTAATTGAACTTTGAGACATAACTGGCATGTGGTGGAATTTGGAATGACACTGTAACATAAATGCATTATTTCAGAAACTGGAGCAAAAATCTGAGTCTTTGAATTGGGATTCTTGCTGGGGGAAACATAGGGTAACTATGACTACATTAAGATGTTCTCAGGCTTCTCTAACTCTCTTGTGTCTGTGCCTTCCTGTCACAGACATCCCGTATTTGAAGACACCATCTCAAATCATTTTCTGTAATATGACAATTAAAAAAATCACATTACATAATTTTCTTATTAGATAAGGGTTTGTAATATTGCATTTTGTAGTTCAAACCTTTCTTAACTTCCTTAGCACATATTTGCATAATGTACAATAGAAATGAGTGAACAAAAAACTTTGGTAAATATTCCCCACACAGCATATAAGTTTAAGTTTTACCTTTTGAACTAAGGCTTCTCTGTTAATCCCAGTCAGTGTGTGTATGTGTTTTTTTCTCTTAAATATTGATAGTACAATTTACTTCATCTCTAACAAAATTTCCTTCTATGGACATCACAGTGAATGTTTGATAAAATTTCTGCTTTTAGCAGTCCTCGTTGCTTTCTGAACACAGGTGATACTGTCGGAGAAGACATGGAAGCCAGATAAATGCATCCTGAGCCAGCAGTATCACTGGTTTCTCCCTAGTCAGCTACAACTTGATGACACTTTGTAAATACAAGGTTTTTACACTGGAGTTTGAACAGAGAGATACTATCTGAATCTGGTTGCCCATCAAAACTAAGCACTAGGAATGTTTTTTGGACATTTCATTAATTTTTGAAAAAGTTTTTCCATTTATATGTATTCAAACCATGTTTCTAAATTTGTATCAGTAGCCAAGGATACCACATTATTCCTTCATCGGTTTCTTATTTCTTCAAAACTTATAATTGAATTCAATTATAATTAAAGAAAAATTTGGTGTCTCATTATGTATAATGTGATTCTACTAGAAATGCTTGAAATTTATTTGGATGAGAGTAGTCTAATAGTGATAAAGATCTCATCAACACTCCTTATACAGACAATCTATATTTTCCACCTAATACTTTCTATTTAAGGTACTTTTTTCTAAACTTCTCTAAAGTTCTCTGCTTGAGAACTTTTTTGCAGTCTGTTTCACATATTTTTAATGTAATATAATATTACTGATATTTTAATGGAATATTATTGTATGTTTTATTAAATATTTTATTAAAAGTACAAGATACATGATAAATTATTTATGTGATCAGAGCTCCAGTTGTGGGTAATGTGAAATAATGTGCTACTAATACAAACAACAGAGAAGAAATAGAAACTTGTGTATCAGGCTATCTGTGCCACAGAATCCCAAGTAACAGACATGGATAGTCATTAAAACTCAGTCTAGAATAGTGTAACACCATATAACGATAGTCTTGAATTCTCCTTCAATCTGAATTTTAACTATTATGAGAAAAGGACAAATCATAATCTAATTATGTTTTCAAAGATTGGTAAATTAATCTCATGGCTGTTAGATTGGCCAATAGATATACAATGCGCATGTGGGCAGTGGCTCTGTGCACTATGCAATAGGCCCAACCACGTGTGGCAGCCCTGGGCACAGTGGACCATCTTTCTTTGAGGAAAACTTTATAGTTAGCCCTTTCAGATCGTTCTCTGCCTTTTGGACTTGTTTGAGGAGGTTGACAGTGATACATGCCATTATTCAAGGTTGCATGGTCTCTGGTCCCCAAAGCAAGGAATTAACAAGAGGCTGTGGGGCTATGATGGAGAAATCAGGGAGCTTGATCTCTGTAGGTTTGTTTCCTGATGGGTCACTCTTTTATCAGCAGTTTTGTTCATCCAGTCCGGCTGCCTGGATTCTAATAACACTTCTTCTCTTACTTGTGTCTTAAAGTTTAGCAACACTGATACTCCCTGTTTATATGTCTTTGGGAGCTTACGGTCTCTTACTGGCGGTATTCCCTGCTATGATCCAGACTTGTATATCTCATTTTAAACCTGATATCTTGGTGAAAACATGTCCACAGAAGCATTTCTTTGGGAAATTGTGTGATAAATAGGTTCTTTGTTAAATATTTTGCCAATACAATGGCTGCTTCTGTGGAAGGTGTCCCTGACAGATAAATTATGAATCCAGGTGAGCAAGCTCAGCTCTGTGTTCTCTACTGTCTTTTGTATCCATGGTGGAGACATCTGTTATATCTGTGCTCCTCCTTGCTGAGTTAGGATATGACCTTAGAATATTTACTGGCAAAGTGCTCTAGGCAGTCTCTACCAATCAATAGTCTGAGGTCTGCAATTTCTGAGATGCCTTCACCCCAGAACTGTGACCTAAGACCTTTTGTTTTTAAATCCAGTATCCACTTTCTTTCGTGGGAATGTTTTGGTTTGTTTTCACTGGTCACTGCACACAGTATAACCAACCTAGCCTTCAATCATCTTCTGCAACAACTTCCTTTATATACATCATTCTTCCTGCATTTTACCCAAACCTTTTCCTTCACTCATCTTTCAAACTCTTTCACAGAGCTATCTGGATGTCTTTATTTTTAACAAGTACATCTCCTGTACCTTCAACCTCATTTGTATTTATTCCACCTTTTACTTTAATGAAGATATAATCTTCCTGTTTTGTTTTGTTTTGTTTTGTTTTGTTTTTTGGAGTTACTACTTATCTCAAACACTTGCTAAGTGTGTATATACATATATGTATATATGGGGGGGCTGAAAAATTCAAAAACCCATTCTAGAAAAAGTGCTACATACCTCATTGATAAATATCACTATGGTCACCTTCAAAGTACTCTCCTTAGGAAGCTATGCACATCAGACCTATCATCATCCATCCCACAAAAACGTGCAACAATAATATGAATGCCACTTAGCAAGATACCTCCACATGTCAACATGAACACAGCTGTGAGATGGTAATATATCCCAAGGTCATGAAACCTTACCAAGCAGTTTATACAATTTTGCATCGTGGAAAGTTCAAGAATTTAATTGTCAGACTGCATATGACAGTTCTGACTGTCGTTCCAGATAAAAGGGTTCCACAATTGCTTTGAAGAGTGGATTATTGCTGGTATCAGTTCATAGTTTCCCAAGGGGAGTACTTTAAGGGACACACACACACACACACACACACATACACACCTGCCCTTATTCTCATCATCAAGATGCCTACTGTTAAGGACAAATTTCTCTTAAAACCATGGTCTATCTCAGACCTTTCATATTAGTTCCTGGGTTGTATTTTACTAATGTAGCTCATGCCATGCAACTTGGCCCTGGCCTTCTCTTCTGTGATTTTCACCTGACTTTGGACCACATTCTCTCATTCCCTGAAAAGATGCTTATAATCTTGTCTTCTCCCCTGAACACAAACATGATGAATGACCTCCAGCATCCACATAGAAGACCCATCCTTTACCAGGCATTTTGAAGAAACAATATCAGTCTGAAATAAAGATATGGAAAGTGTAGACTGCCCATCTGCTCTCGGAAACAAAAAGCTTCATTTACAAATGTCAAGGAAAGTTATTAAACTATCAGAACCCTAATTTTTTCCTTTGTGAATAAAGGATAATTACATTAACTCAGTTCAGGGTGGTTGAGAGAAATAAATAAGCAGATAAAATGCACTCAAAATGTACTGGGTCACAGGGAAACTACAATACATATTATTGTTGTTATTGTTAATCCTCCCTTATCATTAGTATCTCCACATCCTCAAAGCCAGATCCTAGACCTTATCATCACTTCAAACTGATGGACCTACAAATATCATCAACTCAACTTTATTTTCTTGGCTTGCTAGGGTCAATGCTGTCCCTATGACTTCATTCAGCTTTATGGAGTTTTTCAGTCACTGACACCATTATTTTACCTCATGAATTCTCAGAACACAAGCCCTATCTTCAATTCTAAGTACACATGCATTAAATTCTTAAGTGCATCATTTCAAAGACATCCTTGCTAATATCCCAATTACCTTATAAAAACACTCTTGCCAATGTCTCAAGCTACCTTCATCTCCCTCTTTTTGCTTGTGCAAAAAACAAAGTTCTGGAAGGGGCCAAATAGAACAAACTCAAATGGAACCAAATCTAGCCAGCTCTGCTCTCAAGCACCTTAGAACTATTGAGTGTAGAGTGTAGTTAACCAAAAATAAATAAATAAAACAATTGGTTCAGCTTTTAACTAATAATCCCCAACTTCTATCAGGCCCTACCAATGACTGACCTTCCTACATTATCAAAATAGAAGTCCTGTCACCTTCCACACCTCTGGAAACTACTGCCATCCTTTTCTCCCCTCTGCTGTGGCAAGAAAGGAGCGGCTCAAACCACCTCAGGCCGATTTCTATGGGTATCTTGTGACCATCCATCACAAGTCTAGGTAGCCCACAAACTTCCAACCCTTGGTTTACTGCCTATCAAAAAATAGACAGTCAAAAAACAATGGCAAAATTAATAATTTAATTTCAAAATAGCCATCATGATCTTCTTGTACATATATTACCTAATTTTGTGACATTTGGAACTTTAATGCATCTTAAATTTATTTAGTGACATGTTTGGCAGGTGCTCAGCTAATTTTTTCCAAATAGAAAATATTTCTAATATAATTTTCTAATTAACCATTGAAACCTCCACTGACGTAATGTGGTGTCTGTAAAACATTCTACATGTTCATATATTATTAGGTCTATTCATTAATGTTGTAAACTTCCCATAGCAACCCTTTTATCTGTCTACTACCTTAAAGGAGATACTTCTGTTTCAACATTTTATTATATGACTGAATACCACTAGCAATCTCTAAATTAAAAGAAAGATAATACCACTTGCAAAATTTTATCATGATAACTCAATAAAGTCTCATATACATGGATTTTCTTTTTACTTTTTTTCCTCTCAGGTCTTCCTTTTTGGTGATATCCCCTGACACAGACTCTCACTGGAAATACCACAGGGTCTGTGCTTTTTATGACTCACTTCTTTCCTCAATATAGTTGCTTTTGTTGTATTCTCATCTTTCTTTTAGATTTGTGATTTGTAAAAGAGCACATAAATTATCAAATATGAAGTAAACAATAATTATCTATCATAATACAAAATAAATGTATCATAGTTAAACAGAGGAAAAATTTATGCTACTTACTTAAAAGGAAAACTTCTTGAAGAGTATAATTACTCAGCCCACTGAATAGCAAATAATGAGTGCTAAAGCTATATTTATAACATTAACATTTTAAAATTCTATATTTAATACATTATTCTACACTTTCTATTAATATGTGTCTTACCACTTTTCTATCTGCATTTTCCACTCGTATGATGCCTGGACTCTGTCAGGAACTCAATAAATGTCAAATACATGAATGTTCTACAAAGACTGCATTGACATATTAAATAGAAGCCCACAGCCAAGGTGAAATTACCCATGTGTCCCAGGAAATCATCATGAGCCATAGGGTTCACATAATGAGAGAGAAATTTAAGGTATAGTACCAAAAAATGTTCTATTCTGACAAAAAAAAATAATAATTGTGTGCTATGCACTTATGAGAAAGGAAAATACATTGGTGAGGCCTAGCAAGTAATTAATTATAGTACATAGTCTTACAGATTTCATTTTGGAAGAAGTGAAAAATTTATTTATTTATTCCTCAATTATTTTCTTGATATAATTAAATAGCAAAAGCTTTTAAAAAGAAAGGTGTTAAATGCTTTGTTAAATTATGAAAATTAGATAAAAGTATAAATATCTGTTGCTATTACATTGGTCTATTAAACACTGACATGTGGGTATAGCAAGAGAGAATAGCAGGATCTTTCTGTATACTTTTCTTTTTGTCTGGGGCTGGGTTAGATCCTGCCACCTCCAGCATATGGGGCCAGCGCCCTACTCCTTTGAGCCACAGGTGCCACCACTTTCTGTATACATTTATATATACTTTTAGTGACATGTGTGGCAGAGGCCCAGCTAGTTTTTTCCAAATAGAAAATATTTTAAGTTTTATATGCCTTGAAGAGTTAAACTATATGAGTGAGACTAGAAAAATAAAAAGTCTTGACTATACAAAAAAAGGCTGAATGTTTGACACAGTTGAAGTAATTTCAACAAACTACTGGTGACCAAATTCTTGCCATGAGAAATAGGAATGGGCAACAAACAAATCAGGAATACTACCTTAGTCAGTGATTCTCTTCCATAACAATGGGGGTCCTGGCATTCTTTTTCTGTCCTTGAGACAGGCAGAAATTTATAATAGAATACATGTACACTAAGCGTATAACCTGATGTCAGTAGACATTAAAAACATACAACAAATTTCTCTACTTCAAATTCCATGTTTACAAAGTTATTATCTAAAAATCATTTGCTTTCCCTTATAAATTATTTTTCAAGGAATTGATAATGCATTGAACAAGTTGACATATTTTCTTTGTCCATTTTGCAAGATTTACTTGCAAATTAATCCATGTTCAATAAGATTTATATATTCATTTTTGCTTGCAAGCATTAACTTTATAGTTTAATTATTTCTTTTTCAATAAATATTTCTGCAGGAGTAAGGTAAATTGTGGAAAACTTTAAAAACAATTGTCTTGGTCTAAAAAGACCCAAAATAATTTTAAATTCATGAAGACAATACAATATTATGACCAGTTGCATGGTAACGTTATCCCACTTTTTCTTCAAATATTACCATTTTATATATATATATATATATATATGTTTAAGTTGTTTATAAATATATTGTTTCACAGTATGTGTGACATTTTCTCTATTAAATGTTTGCCTTATAATGGATAATCTTAATAGTCAATGACTATTTATATTATTGGAAAATCTTGATAAAATTTAACAAAAACAACAACAAAATGTATGGGAAATTTTAAAACAAGCAAACTACCCCAAAATTATAGGACACAAATGACATAAAAATTCAAATTATGATATCCCAAAAGAATATACATGTTAGTAACTACTGTTAACAAGTGGTGCATGAAAAATGTCTATTCTTGGTTAAGTGTTTTACATATTACACAAATACACATATTACATAATTTCTTTTTTATTTTTTGAGACAGAGTTTTACTTTATTGTCCTTGCTAGAGTGCCATGGCATCATAGCTTATCACAACCGCAAAACCTTGGGCCCAAACAATCCTCTTGTTTCAGCCTCCAAGTAAT
Source organism: Arctocebus calabarensis (assembly GCA_963573935.1). Lineage (NCBI taxonomy): Eukaryota > Metazoa > Chordata > Mammalia > Primates > Lorisidae > Arctocebus > Arctocebus calabarensis. The sequence continues at coordinate 1,162 of CAUYON010203203.1, read as the reverse complement.
TGGGGCTACATGCTTCCACCACAACAGCCTGCTAGTTTATCTATTTTTAGTAGAGATGGGGGTCTCACTCTTGCTCAGGCTGGTCTCACACTCCTGAACTCAAGCAATCCAGCCACCTCAGCCTCTCAGAGTGCAAAGATTACAAGCATGAGCTACCATGCTTGGCCCATGAAAAAGGTTTTAGTAAGTAAAACACAACCCATTTTTGTTGTTTTAACCCAACCTATTTTAAAACAAGTTAGCCTATATAAAGATTGTTAAATGAAAATCACTTCACGGAAATAATGATGCAGCAATTTTAAAACATAGGTCCCAATTCTTTGATACTTCTCCCCTTGTCCCATCAATCTGGGTGAGAGAGAGAGACCAATTAAGTGTAACAGAAATAGCACTATGCAGTTTTCAAGAACAGGTTGGAGGAAGCTTTGAAACTTCTACCTTGACGTCTTTGTGGGCTACTCCCCAAAAGGTCTCTCTCTGGGTGCTTGCTCACAGAATCCAGCGATCTTACTATAAACCTCATGAAAGGACTTGTGTAGTTACTCTCATTGCCAATCTATCTATTTCAGCCTTCAGGTCATCCCATCAGATATAGGTGATGTCACTGAGAAAAACACCAGATGTTAAATTTTCCCAGCTGAGCCCTCAGATGCAGAAAAGCAGAGATAAATGCAATGTTTTATATAAATTCTTCACAAGTATAAAAAATTGTTTTTCCATAACATTGACTATCCAAAATAGATAATAATAACAATGACAACAATAGGAAGCATTCTTTTGGCTTACTGTGAGTCAGAGACTCTTTTAGTTTTGTTAGTTAAAATACTTTATTCCTCAAACCATAGATGGGAAGCTGTGAAATCATTCAAGATTTAAAATTAATAGTTCTGACAAAGAGTCAGAAACTAGTGAAAGATTTAGGGGACGAGTAACAGCTTCCTTGCGGCTGGGCACAGTGAGACTGGGGAGAGAGGACTTCAGGCATCTCTGCCAGGCGGGATCTGCCCAGAAACTTCCCTGTGGGGACACAGGGAGACAGCGTGAGGCTTCTGGACACCCTGAGGAAGGCTAAAGTGGCGGATATTGGGCAAGTGGTTGCGTCTGTTCATTCGGTCTGATCCTGTCGGCGGCTGTGGGTGGGGCAGCAGTGGGACTGCAGGCT
>CAUYON010203200.1:0-11431 GCA_963573935.1 Arctocebus calabarensis | reverse complement strand
GCCCATCAACTCATTAATGGATCAATAAATTGTGGTATATATACACCATGGAGTATTACGCAGCTTTAAAGAAAGATGGAGACTACCTCTTTCATGTTCACATGGATGGAGCTGGAACCTATTCTTCTTAGCAAAGTATCTCAAGAATGGGAGGAAAAGTATTCAATGTACTCAGCCCTACTATGAAACTAATTTTTAGCTTAAGCTGTAACCTAATTATAGCACAAAAATATGGGGAAAAGGGCAAGGGAGGGGAGAGGGCAGAATGGGTTGAGGGAGAGTAAGTGGTGGGATCACACGGCACATCTTAGAAGGGTACAGGTGAAACTTACTAAATGCAGAATATAAATGTCTTAACACAATAACTAAGAAAATGCCATAAAGGCTATGTTACACAATTTGATGAAAATATTTCAGATTGTATATGAAACCAGCACATTGAACCCTATGATTGCATCAATATACACAGCTATGATTTAATTAAAAAAAATTTTATAGAGGGTAAAAATTTTATTTAAAAAATTGTTCTTTGTCCAGGCTGATCTGGACTCGTGGCCTCAAGTGATCCTCCTGCCTCAGTCTCCCAAAGTGCTGGGATTACAGGTGTGAGCCACCACGCCCAGGTTTTATGAAATTATTTATTTATTTATTTATTGAGACAGAGTTACTCTGTGCCCTGGGGTTGAGTACCATGGTGTTATTATAGCTCTCAGCAACCTCAAACTTTTGGCTTCAAGTGATCCTCTTGCTTCAGCCTTCCAGGTAGCTACTACTGCAGGCAGTGAAAAAACCCCGAATAGCTAAAGTTGGAACAATTTTAGCAAAAATAAAGTTCAGGGTTCTTTCAAATTGATTTCTGTAACCTTTGACATGCCTCATCTCTTCCTTTTTTTTAAAATGAAGTTCCTCGCATTCTGACACTGCACAGTACTCTAATGTTCATCTTGTTTTTCTTGCCTCTTCTGTAGAATCAGTCATTTCTCCCGGGATCCCTGGCTCCTTTTATTGGAGAGAATAGTGTTTACAAACCAAAATCTGGCAATAGGTATGCTCATTACTACTAGAGCATCAACTAGACCTTGTCAGAGAACAGAGCCATAACTCTGTATACGAACCCATATTATAAACAGACATCCACCAGTATATTTGTTAAATAAATGTGAGTTCAGTGACTAAAATCTGACTGTAATCTAGCATGACAGGGTTCCTTGTAGCTTTTCCTCTTGCTTAGTTGTAACTTTTTCTCTGACAGGTCTACTTTTTATTTACTTAGGTTTTCAACCTCAGTATACGTATTTCAGATTTGCTGTTTGATGACTTGTTTCCTCCTGTTTCATGATATTTTTTGAAACTCCTTCAGGGCTTGCATAGAAATTTTGTATATTTTGGAGAGCATTCATGTTTGCTTCTGTTAGTCATTTTTAAGCTTTTCTTTATTTTATTTTATTTTATTTATTTATATTCTTGTTTGAGACAAAGTCTCACTCTGTGGTACTGGGTAGAGTGTATGGCATCATCGCTCACAGCAACACCAAACTCTTTGGGCTCAATTGATCCTCTTGCCTCAGCCTCCCAAGTAACTGAGACTTACAGGTACCCTCCACAACACCCAGCTAATTTTTCTATGTTTAGTAGAGACAGGGTCTCATTTTTGCCCAGGCTGGTCTTGAACTCCTAACATCAAGTAGTCCACTCACCTTGGCCTCCCAGAGGCGTGAGCCACCTCTCTAGACCCTTTACTTCTTTTTGTTTGTTTGTTTGTTTTTTGAGACAGAGTCTTAAGCTGTTGCCCTGGGTAGAGTGCTGTGACGTTACAGCTCACAGCAACCTCAAACTCAGACTTATTCTTGCCTCAGCCCCCCAAGTAGCTAGGAGTACAGGTGCCTGCCACAATACCTGGCTATTTTTTTTGTTGTTGCAGTTATTTTTGTTGTTGTTGTTGTCACTGTTTGTTTGTTTGTTGTTTGTTTGTGTTTTTTTAGCTGGCCCCGGGCGGGGTTCAAACTTGCCAGCCTTGGTGTATGTGGCTGGCGCCCTACCCTCTGAGCTACGGGTACCGCCCCTTTTCTTCCTTTTAAAAGCATTTTCCCAGCTACTTGAGAGGCTGAGGCAGGAGAATCGCCTAAGCCCAGGAGTTGGAGGTTGCTCTGTGGCATGCCACGGCACTCTACAAAGAGTGACAAAGTGAGACTCTGTCTCTACAAAAAATAAAAAATAAAAGCATTTTTGTTGTGAAATACAGGTAAAATTTGTCATTTTAACCATTTTTAAGCATATATTTGTATAGTTCATTGGCATAAAATATATTCGCTATGTTATGCAATACCACCACTATCCACTTTGGAATATTTTCATCATCTCAAATAAAATATCTATTAAATTAAATTATACTTCTACATCTGTTCCTACTCCCAGCAAGCCCCAGTAACCTCTTGTCTACTCTTCATCTCTGTAAATTTGCCTATTCTTTTTTTTGATAGGATCTTGCCCTGTCGTCCAGCTTAGCTCACTGCAACCTCAAAGTCCTGGTGGGCTTAAGCCATCCTCCTGTCTTAGCTTCCCAGACGCCGACTAATTTAAAGACAGGATGTCAGTTTCTTGCTCACATTGGTCTCAAACTTCTGGGCTCAAATGATCCTCTTGCTTCAGCCTCCCAAAGTGCTAGGATTTCAGGCATGAGCCATTGCATCCAGCCTTATTAACCTATTCTCTTACAGCAGCAATTCTCAACCTGTGGGTGGTGACCCATTTGTAACAATGAAAATACATCCTGCATATCAGATGTTTACATTATGATTCATAACAGTAGCAAAATTACAGTTATGAAGTAGCAATGAAAGTAATTTTATGGTTGGGGGGTCACTACAACATGAGGACCTGTATTAACGGTTGCGGCATTTAGGAGGCATTAGGGAGGTTGAGAGCCACTGTCTTAACAGGTATGTTATATAACTGAAATCATATGGTATTTGTCCTTTTTGTGTCTGGCATGTTTCTCTTACTGTAATGCTTTCAGGTTCCTTGTGTTGTAGCCTGTATCCAAGTTTCATTTCTTTATGGCTGAATTAATTCATTGTGTGTGTGTTATACATGTGTACATACACACCACATTTCATATTTTGTTTATCCATTCATCTATTGATAAACATTTAGATTGTTTGTACCTTTTGGCTTATCGTGAATAATACTGCTGTGTACACGTCTGTTCGAATTCATGTTTTCAGTTATTTTGGTGTATATACCTAGAAAGGGAACTGCTGGTTCATATATTAAATCTGTGTTTAAGTTTTTGAGGAACTACCACATTCTTTTCCACAGTAGCTGCACTGTTTTATTACCATCAGCAATGCACAAGGGTTCTGAATTCTCCCACATCTTAGCCAATACTTGTTACCTTCCATTTAAAAAATAATCATAGCTGTCCTTTCAAAGCACTGACCACAGAGTGAATATACTTTGTCTTTAGTTCAAGTCAAAAAAAAAAAACAGAGCCAGGGCGCCGACCCCATGTACCAAAGGTGGTGGGTTCAAACCCAGCCTCGGCCGAACTGCAAAACAGAAAAATTGCTGGGCGTTGTGGTGGGCGCCTGTAGTCCCAGCTACTCTGGACGTTGAGGCAAGAGATTCACTTAAGCTTAGGAATTGGAGGGTGCTGTGAGCTATGTGACGCCACAGCACTCTACCAAGGGCGATAAAGTGAGACTCTTGTCTCTACAAAAAAAAAAAAAAAGAAAAAACAGAGCCAAGGGTAAGATATGATAATTATCCCTATTGTCTCTTTCTTCTGTGAATTTCTTTTATTTTTCTTAGTTCTCCTAGTCAGATTATTGCCCTTGAGGTCTTTGGTTTTGATTTTGACCCATCATCTCACTAGGGCCCCAAGTTTAATCTTTTAAAAGTCCTGGTTCTCAGATATCAGGTGTTTGTTAAATGGTACCAAGAGAAATGCCAGCTTTGGACTTCCATTTGTCTGTGTAGTTCTTACTTTCTGGATATTCATGGCTTCAGGGGGGTTTAGCAGCATATTTATAAAAACCTTTTAACTGGGAAAGAGAGTATGTGGTGTTCTAATCTAGTTTTTCTAGTTGTCAAGTTAACCATATTGCTGACACAGAAAACCTTGTCTGGTTTTTCTTCTGTTAAAAGGCAGGGAGGATTGAGTTTAAGGAAAAGTCTAGTGATCTAGGTATAGTTTTTACAAATAAGGCAAACAGACTGTTTAGAGGTACTAATTTCTAGAATCAGTGATCAAAGGTTGAAATTTAGGACCAATTTATATAATCATACATAATCATCTATCCTCCATTTTTATTATTATATCTTAACTAATTTGAGCTTCTTTGTGTAGCAAATACACATGTATGGATGCCTATAAATTAGTAAAAATAGGCTTTAATGTGTTCTTTTTCTTAGAGGAAATAATGTATTTGTAAGAAATGGACAAAAGGCAAGCAATTTAAAAGAAAAATCTAGATTAATCAAAGAGCTTGGGAAATGCTTGAATTTGTTTTGTATTGAATAGCTATATTAGTGAATACTTACTTATCTCAGTTTGTTTTTGTTTCAGCTTTGGCTAGATCAGAATCTAAGAGAGATGGAGGTTTTAAAAGTAAATGGAGCTTTGATCATGAAGAAGAAAGTGAAGGAGATACAGATAAAGAGTAAGAATGGTTTTTTCCCCTCAAGTATTTTATAAGATGAAGCTTCATTAGAAAAACAATTTCTATTTCATGTAAATATTCTAGTAGTATGGTATTTTTTACTTAAGAAAACATTTAACTTCTTTGTAGTAGCATTAAGAAAAAGAAAATACATTTCTTTATTGGTAAATAGTTTTGCTGTTTTATTTCTTTATCTTTTGAAATGCGTAAATATAATACATATAACCTTATGATTAAAAATTAACCATAAAGGGTGACACCTGTGGCTTAGTGAGTAGGGCACCGGCTCCATATGCCGAGGGTGGCAGGTTCAAACCCGGCCCTGGCCGAACTGCAACAAAAACAGCCGGGCGTTGTGGTGGGTGCCTGTAGTCCCGGCTACTCGGGAGGCTGAGACAAGAGAATCGCCTAAGCCCAGGAGCTGGAGGTTGCTGTGAGCTGTGAAGCCATGGTACTCTACCAAGGGCAACAAAGTGAGACCCTGTCTCTAAAAAAAAAAATAAAAACCACTAAAAATATATATATATATTAATCATAAAACAGAAGATTTCAAATTAAGACGTGCTTTTGTTATTGTTTTGAAAGGCTGCCTGTTGAAGCAGCAATTTGAAAAACTACCTTTTATCGTTAGGGAAGCCAGATAAGACTCTTAGATTTTATATGAAAGTTTAAGTATTATACTATCATCTTTTCTTACCTATTTATGCCCCCCGCCCCCCTCCCTGACAATGTATCTCAGATGAGATTTTCACCAGAGAAAGCAGAACTAGTATAAATGATAAAAATAGGTGTTTACCCAGACAGAAGTTAAGCAAAGTATTTATTACACTTTGTTAATGTACTTAGAATAACTACTCTGTAAGAAATTTAAATAATAGTTTTAATAGAACTTTTTGCATGTCATGAGTTTTACATTAAATATTCAGTATTGCTTTTAGCTTTTTGATTTATTTTTCTGGTTTTCTGGTAGCCTAAAGAAACAACAGATTCAGAGACACAAGTATATACACAAAGTTCTACCAAAACTATAAATATTTTTTGGAAATTTTTATACAAGAAGTCATTCAGAGTATATTGGCTAAATATTGTAGGTGTTTTCACTTCTGTCTGGGCAACAGCTCCATTCATCATTACCACTCTGTGTGCCTTCACCTTTGAGATGTTGGTCTTAAGTTTTATTTGAAGGAGAGCTTTTACCTGGTAAGTTTCTCACTTAAAGTCAGTATTTTGTGGTCTTTCTTTCATTTCTTTTTTCTTTTTTCTGATTATTTTTTAATATAAAATAATTTTTATTACATTCAGTATTTGTATAGCTTTAAAAAATTAAAATTAAATCTACAATTAAGCTAAATAAAAAGTATATCACTTTTTTTTGCAGTTTTTAGCAAGGGCTGGATTTGAACCTGCCATCTCCAGTATATGGGGCCAGCGCCCTGCTCCTTTGAGCCACAGGCACTGCCTGAAAGTATATCACTTTTTGAACATTTTTGATCAGTGTTTGCAAGAGAGAATTTTTAATATTAATTTGGGATGTATATAAACAGTAATGAAATAAAACATTTTTCTTACAAGTAGTTAGAATTTTACTGTAAATACCTCAGCAGAGTTGTCTTCAAAAAGGTATATTTGACTTCTATTTCCTTGCCATAAGTATTGCTTAAAAAATTGTCTTTTAACTGCTAGCTCTCTATTGTATTTCATTTATGAAATGTTCTCTTTGGTTAATCGTGGCTCCTAAGGGATTTCAGTTTTTTGAATATGTAGAGATTAATGGACTGTTAGTAGATATATTAGTCTGATCTTTGATAATTTCAGGCCAGTGATTCTCAGCGAAGTGTTGATATTTCCAAGAATGGTGGAGATATAATTTATTATGACAGTACCATTGGATTTATTTTCTTTTGAATAGTTAAGGTTTTCTTCTCTTACCAGTTTGTTTTCTTCACTGTTTTCTCTGTCTTCTGTTATTTTCAGTCTACAGCAGAATGGGAAAATGAAAATAAATAAAATCCATAGTTAAAAAATGGAGGTCAGAAGTGTGTGTTCATTTGCGGTAGGGAGCATCAGCCGACTCTGGCCCATGGGCTTGATCTTTCCTGCTACCTGATTTTATTAATACTTTTTATTTGAACATAACCACATGTATAGTTTATGACCGTTTTCATACTACGATGGCAACGATGAGTAGTTGCTATGGAGACTGCAGGGCCTCTAAACCTAAAAATTTGCTTTTTTGACCATTTCCCTGAAGTAGGTGAGCATAGATGATAAAACTTCTGAATTTAATGTATGGATTGTGATTATTACTAAGGTTTTTTTTCCCCTTTGTTTTCCATGTAGTGGGGCAAATCTACTCAATGTAGATGAAGATGAGGATTCTGAAACCTCAAAAGGAAAAAAGGCAAGTGCTTTTTGTTCAGGTTACATACTAAATTTTGTTACCTCAAAAGAAGCCTTAGTATTTTTAAACTGTAAACCTCAACCACTTACTTCCCTGCTCTAGAGGCAAAGAATGTTATATTATAAAGAAGATGTATATTTCTACCGTCCCCCCCTTTACACAATTGGTAATATACGCTGCGTAGTTTTCCTGATCTTACTTTAACTTTATGTGTCTTGGAGACTGTGGTATTTTTTATATTTAATATATGTATGTGTATATATTTATAATGTATATATAAATATGTATAGAAAACACACACATACATGTGTATATATATGGTTTTTGTCCAAATGGCTCATAATTCCCATAGTCCTTTTTATAATCTTGGGGCTCTTTAGGCCTCAGGAGCAGACCTCAGGAAATAGAGTTTTTCTAGCTTCCCCTACCTTTCTGATTGTGGGTCATAAGATCCTCATTCCAGAGAGGGTCCCAACCCACCCCATACCCTGAAGGTTAATCACATTTCCACTCCATTGTCCAGAAAAGGCAAAAGGACTGGGTTCCGAGAGCTTCCGGATGGCTGAGCAGGTAGAGGTCCTGGAGACTAGCATTCCCTGTGTTCCTTCCTCCAGACCTCACCCAATGCATTTCTTCATCCATAGCCTTTTGTAATATCCTTGTGATAAACCAGTAAACTAAGTAAATGTTTTCCTGAGTTCTGTGAGCTGCTTTAGCACATTAATTGACTACAAGGGGGGATCATGGGAATCCCATTTTGAAGCCAGTCTGTCAGAAGTTCTGGAGGCCTAGACTTACAATTGCTGGAAAAGAGGGATTAATTTTGGGGACAGAGCCCTCAACTAGTGGGACCTGATGCTATCTCTGGATAGGTAATGTTAGAGTTGAATTAGAAGACAGGACACCCAGCTAGAGTGCTGGTTGGTATGTGATGTGTGGGGTCACAGAAGTCTTCTGTGTTGATTGTTATGGAGTTTCGAGGAAAGCACAGTTTGAGTAGAGTGTTTCCAAAAACAGAGACCATTCATTAGAGTCTTTATTTATTTAGTTTTCAGACAGAGTCTCCTTTGTTACCCACTGTGGAGTTACTGCAGCATCATAGCTTACAGCAATCTCAAACTCCTGAACTCAAGTGATTATTTTGCTTCAGCCTTCCAAGTAGCTGGGACAACAGGTGCCTGCCTCAACACCCAGCTAGTTTTTAGGGGTAGGGTCTCACCTTTGCTCAGGCTGGTCTCGAACTCCTAAACTCAGGCGATTAACCTGCATTGGACTCCCAAAGTGCTGGGATAATAGGCGTGAACCTCTGTGCCCGGCCTCTAAGAGTTTTTAAAAAGCACTCTCATTCCTTTTAGTGGATGTAAAGTACTGTTTTGTGTGAAGTATTGTTGATCAGTACTTCCACACACTGACACATATTTACAGTGTTGCCAACTTTAATTTTCTTCTAAAACAATGTATATGGCTCAGCACCTATAGTTCAGTGCTTATGGTGCTGGCCACATACACTGGGGCTGGTGAGTTCGAACCTGGCCCTGACCTGATAAACAACGACACCTACAATAGCTGGACGTTGTGGCAGATGTCTGTAGTCCCAGCTACTTGGGAGGCTGAAGCAAGAGAATCAATTAAGCCCAAGAATTTAAGTGATTAAACTCGGCACTCTACTAAGGGCCATATAGTGAGACTCTGTCATAAATAAATAAATAAATAAAACAATTATAAATTAGCATTCTGTATGGATTCCTTTGTATTCCAAGCATGTCTGTAGGGTGAGTTCCTAGAAGTAGAGTTGCTGAATCAGGAACATTTCTCATTTTGGTGTATACTTGATTTATACTTTTTACCATGAACACCTCAAAGTACCTGTTTTCTTACACTTTTGTCACAATGCTATCAACCTTTTAATCTTTGCTAAAGAAAAATAGTATCTCACTACTAATCATAGGAATTCTTTTTATTTTATTTATTATTTTTTTAAATTTTGTTTTTAGAGACAGAGTCTTGCACTGTTGCCCAGTCTGGAATATAACAGTGGGATCATGGCTCACTGCAGCCTCCAATTTCTGGGCTTAAGCAGTCCTTCTGGGTAGTTGGGGTTTTAGGGGTGAGCCACCAAGCCTGGCTAGAATTATTTTTATATGGAATCTATAAAATTTATTTGGGATCTCTGAAATGCAGCATCTTATAATAGTAGTATGACATCATTTAATTTATTTTAAAACAATTTTTGCATGATATTACATATGTTAGGTAGATCATTAGGGACTACTGGCTGGGGGCAGGGTGGCAAGTACCTGCCAGTGACAAGTTATCCTGCTGGCCACAAAAACTGCCAAGGGTTTCCCACCCCACATGGGTGAGGTAGGATCTGGAATAGGATCCAAAAATAACTTTTGGCCAGTTACCATGTCATTAGCATAAATCTACATTGTGGTTCTCCCCACGCAGTGGACTTTCAAGGAGGCTCGTGGATTTCAGGAAGTCTGTATGCACAGTAAGACAATTTTAGTTAACAGTCTTAGTCCCCTATGTAACAGGGAAATAATCTTTCTTTTGGCTAATAAACCGCCTCTTGCTTGCTTTGCTCTAGGTTTATTATATTGTCATTCTTTGGCAAGAGCACACAAAGAACAGACCATTGGCTTGACACATACAGTAATGGTGCATCTTTTTTTTTTTTTTTTGAGACAGAGTCTCACTGTGTCACCCTGGGTAGAGGGCCATAGTGTTACAGCTCATAGTAACCTCAAACTCTGGGGCTTTTAGTGATTCTCTTGCCTTAGCCTCACAAGTAGCTGGGGCTGTAGGCACCTGCCACAACGCCTGGCTTTTGTTGTTGTTGTTGCAGTTATCATTGTTGATTTTAGCTGGCCTGGGCCGGTTGGAACTCGCCACCCTTGGTGTGTGTGGCTGGCACCCTACTCACTGAACTATGGGTGCCACCAAGTAGTGGTGCATCTTATAATGGTTTCATAGGTTTGAAATATAGTATTTTTGGAGAAACCAGCCCTTTGCTGAGATACCAGTAGGTGATATTTTAACCCAGCTTTTTTGCTTAGATTTTTTTCTTTGTGTTACAGTAGCTTTGGAAAGAGGTATTTTTTTCTATAGTCAAATATATCATTTTTCTTTTAAGCCTTTTGATTTTATAGTTTTTTTTCAAAATGATCATAATTTACCTGAAGAGAAACTTCTCTGAAGAAGACAGGCGCATGGCCTACGGACATGTGAAAAAATGCTCCCCATCCTTAATCATCAGAGAAATGCAAATCAAAACTACTTTGAGATATCATCTAACTCCAGTAAGATTAGCCCACATCACAAAAATCCCAAAACCAGAGATGCTGGTGTGGATGTGGAGAAAAGGGAACACTACTACATTGCTGGTGGGAATGCACACTAATACAGTCTTTTTGGAATGACATTTGGAGAATACTTAGAACTCTAAAAATAGAACTGCCATTCGATCCTATAATTCCTCTACTAGGTATATATCCAGAAGACCAAATAGCACATTATAACAAAGATATCTGTATCAGAATGTTTATTGCAGCCCAATTCATAATTGCTACATCATTGAAGAAGCCCAAGTGCCCATCGACCCACGAATAGATTAATAAATTGAGGTGTATGTACACCATGGAATATTATGCAGCTTTAAAGAAAGATGGAGACTTTACCTCTTTCATGTTCACATGGATGGAGCTGGAACCTACTCTTCTTAGCAGAGTATCCCAAGAATGGAAGAAAAGTATCCAATGTACTCAGCCCTACTATGAAACTAATTTGTAGTTTTCACATGAAAGCTATAACCCGAGATGAGCCCAGGGAGGAATGCCAGCCACACATTAGCTCAGTTTTCATCTCAGTATTGCCCACTTTGAAGCTCAACGCAAAGAAGACCATGCGATTTGAAGATGATGACCATGGCCCACCAGCTCCTCCTAACCCATTTAGTCATCTCACAGAAGGAGAACTTGAAGAGTATAAGAAGACAATCGAACGTAAACAACAAGACCTAGAAGATGCTGAGCAGGAATTACTCTCAGATGACGCTTCATCTGTTCCACAAATTCAGTCTCAAACTCAGTCACCGCAAAATGTCCCTGAAAAATTGGAAGAAAACCATGAACTATTTTCCAAGAGCTTCATCTCCATGGAAGTGCCTGTCATGATAGTAAATGGCAAAGATGATATGCATGATGTTGAAGATGAGCTTGCTAACCGAGTGAGTAGGTTAACTACAAGCACGACCATAGAAAACATCGAGATTACCATTAAGTCTCCCGAAAAAATTGAAGAAGTCCTGTCACCTGAAGGCTCACCTTCAAAATCACCATCCAAGAAAAAGAAGAAGTTCCGCACT
>CAUYON010203199.1:0-13858 GCA_963573935.1 Arctocebus calabarensis | reverse complement strand
CCTGTAGTCCCAGCTACTTGGGAGGCAGAGGCAAGAGACTCGCTTGAGCCCAGGAATTGGAGGTTGCTGTGAGCTGTGATGCCACAGCACTCTATCCAGGGTGACAGCTTGAGGCTCTGTCTCAAAAAAAAAAAAAGAGTACCTACCTTGCAGGGTTGTAATGATTTAAATAATTTTATACTTGTAAAGTACTTATAACAGTACCTGCCATGGTGGTATATTATAAAGACTACTTAACATTAAATGTATTTATATTTATATAGGCATAGACTATCTGTAGAACTGGTAACGGTGGCTGCCTCTGGGCAGAGAACTAGATATATGGGGCTAGAGAAAAAGGGAGATATTTTTGCCCATTACCCTTTCCACCCTTGGACTATTGCAACTATTGCCTAATCAAAAATAAGTAAATAAATGGGTAATTTTTTTCAAATGAAACCTTAGCTCTCTGCAGGTGTGTCAGGGGCATGAATAGCCAGAGAAACACAGGGTGGTAGGTAAGAAGGACAGAGGTGGAAGTTTGTCTAAACTACAGAGCCAAGAGCAAAGGAGATCTGTGCTTAGCACTTAGAAGAGGGAAGTGAAGGGAAGCTGCAGAGTCCTCTGTCACACAAGGGCCCTGGAGGACAGGGGCATCTAAATTTTTTCGTACTGTCCCAATGTTTCAGGTGTGCCCTCCTCACCCTGCCCACTGGCACACGACTCCCAGGCTGGTAGACAGAGGGGCTGCTAAGGTCTGCTGCTTTCCAGGAGTTGTTAAGAGACAGGATGGAGGAGATGGTCTCCTGCTTTCATGGCAGGACTACCTCTCCAGGCTACCAGCAACTGTCCTCCAAAAGGAATTTAACCTGTTTCTTCCAGCAATGTGGGTTGGTGGGTCTCTGTGCGGTGGTTCTTCTGCTCTATGTCATAGAGCCTTAAAATGCCCTTGGACCTTGGTAATCTCATTTCTGGGATTCTATCCGAAGGATACTGAAGCCCATGACACTTGAGTACCTTTCACACTGCTAGGGAGGGTTTACCCACTGTCCAGAAGCATGCTCATGGGGATCACAAAAGTCTTTGGCTCTGCTGAGGTGATCCAAGTAACCCAAGGGGCTGAGACAACCCTTGAGGACTGATGGCAAAAACTGATGCAGAAGGCGGCAACCTTATCTCCACCTTGATATGGAGAACTCTTGATCATTAGCAATTGGGAGTTGCCTCTTATGAATAACTGGGAGGATATGGACCCTCCTAGACCCCACTGTTCCAGGGGTAAGCTGCACTAAGGGAACCAGAAAACATGTGGCCCTGACTGAGTAGCCCTGCCTGACTCCAGATTAAAACTGGACATCAGGCTCTGTGCCTGTGGCTCAATGGGCTGAGGCGCCAGTCACGTACACCTGAGCTGGTGGGTTTGAATCCAGTCCAGGCCCACCAAACAACAATGGCAGCTGCAACCAAAAAATAGCCGGGCATTGTGGTGGGCGCCTGTAGTCCCAGCTACGTGGGAGGCAGAGGCAGGAGACTCGCTTGAGCCCAGGAAGTGGAGGTTGCTGTGAGCTGTTATGCCACAGCACTCTATCCAGGGTAACAGCTTGAGGCTCTGTCTCAAAAAATATATAAAATACAAATAAAAATAAAACTGGACATCAGCATCCAACTGACCACTGCAAAGCATTTGTGTCTGCCTATCTTTCCCAGCACATTTCTCTATCTCCTTTTCTCTTTTGTCCACTAAGTGACATCAGCTAAAGAAAAGTAAACTGGGTAGGCTGAAGCAATGTAGGAAGTGGGGGAAGAACAGCATGCTGTGACCACTCCCCAACCCCCCAAATTTCCTTCTGCTTTCAGGTCACCCGCCCTGATGGCCTTTCTGAGAACAGTTCTCTTACTGCTCAATTTTGGAAATTTTCATGCCTGGGACCTCCTTCCTTTCCAGAACCAGGAAATAAGTCTTTCAGGGGTCCAGACACTGTCCACTGACACACCCCCTCCCATCCTCAAATACCTCCTGAGACTCCTGACCATGTGTGGTCAGTGGCAGTTTGGATGGTGGGACCTGAGGGACAGAGAGACCAGCCCTATGTCAGTTGCTTTAAACTAGCTTGTTCCTGCCCTCTGCTCACACCCACCTCCAGGCATCAGGCATGTGGGGGAGGTGGCCTCAGAGCAGAACATGGCTCCTAAGATGTTCAGAGCTCTATGGTCCTTTCCAGGTTGCTGGAGGTAAAAAAGATCAGGCCTTAGTGCCTCTCCCTTGATTACTAAGGGAATAAGGAAAATTGCCCTACTCTTTCCTCTGCAAATGAAGGAGCTGCCTCTCCCCTGATTACTAAGGGAATAAGGAAGATTGCCTTACTCTTTTCTCTGAAAACAAAGGAGCTGCTGCCTGGAGTCCCCAGTGGGGAGGACAACAGGCTCCCAGGTGAGCAGCCCAAGCCCTCTGTAGACAGACCCCTCTTGGGGAGTTTCAATGTGGCCTGCAGGGCTTGCTCCAGGCATGTCCCTGAGGTCACCAAGCTATGAGGAGGAACCATACTTTCTTCTGGCTGGCTGGTATCTCTCTGTCAGGGAACGCTTAAAGAACACACACTTGGGAAAGTATTACAAAGAACAAAGAATTGACTGAAAAATCAAGCTGCAAGGCCAAGAGAATGTCTCACCTCCACACTGCCCAGGGCCTGGGTGGCTCCTGCAGTGTCCTGAGTGGTTCCCACAGTGCCCCTGTCGGGAGTCATCTGGGGCTCAGTTCTGAAAGACTAAGCTCTGTCAGGCCCCATTTTCTCCTGCTGCAGAGCCTCGGGTCAACTAGACTTCACGGGGGTGCCCGGCCCTGCTGAGCACAGCAGCCCATCCACACCTATAAGAAGCTGCCCTCAGCTAGCCAAAGCCCGGGTACCCATAGCAGCCCTAGGGGCTGTCTCCTTGCTCCCTGGCCAGGCTCTCCAGGTGATGGGACTCACCTGCTTTGAAGGCAGAATGAGCTCATGACCTGTCATGGCACTTGGCCTTGGAGGCTCTGCCCCCTACGGCACCTCCCTGCCCTCACACCTGGACTCACGCTGCTTCTTTCTGCCTTTTCTACAGAGCCTATCCCATCCCTGCCTCCCAGAACTCTTCCCAAATAGCCCTCCTCGGGCAAGTGGCTCCCTCTAGCCAGTCCCATTGCTCTATAACAGTCTTACCATTTTTCTAGTCATGTCCCAAACACACCTTTCATCTTCCTGAAAGATGCGTTAGAAACTCCCTCTTATTTGTCAGGCAATCTCCTATTTAACTGTCACATTCCTGTTTTAAGCCACTTCCTCTGGAGATTTTCTGATTCTCTACTCACTCAAAGCAGAACTGACTTCTGCCTGCTCAGCCTCCCAAGATCTTGAGTAAATATCTGTTGTGCTGCCCTTCACATCACGAGGTGGGTGTCTGCTCATAACACCTGCCTCCCCTACAAGACAGAGGGTTCTCCAGGGCCACTTCTAGCTCTTAGCTTTCTTGTCCTTTCTGGATGACATGAGTGCTACCAGGATTACATGACATAATGCACAGAGAATACTTGGCATGGAGCTGGGAGAGCAAAGCACTCAATGAATTGGTGCTCTTGTGTTTGTCGTTCACCCTAAGAGATGCTTGTGAGGACCTGCTGAATTGCAATGAAAGGCAGGGGTGTGAATGGCTGAATACATTAACTGACAATGCCCAGACCAAATAGAAAAACAGGACTCTCATCTACAGCATGCAGCAACCTGCCCCAGAAACCCACCCCAGTACCCAGCCCAGGTCACCAGCCTGATATATACATACCCGACTTGTACGAAGTCAGACTCTTATCTCTAGCAATATTCCAAGAAGCCAAATCATACCCTTGTAACACCTGGTCCCAATGAGTCAGGACTTGACTAACAACCAACAGCTTTCCTGATTTTTATCCCTGCTTCCAACTAAGAACCAACCAGACAAAGCCAAATATGTGCCCCTAACCAATGATGTAGGACACCCCACTTCTAGTCAGCAGCTTGGCCTGGCCAACAGCCTCCCATCAGAGAGTGCCTGAAGTCTTCCCTTATTCCCAGTACACAGCTTTCTCACTATGCTGCCTGCCTCTGAGTCTCTTCCAAATCACAGTGATGGTGCTGAGTCCCTTGTGACATAGAAAACTCAAAATAAATAGCCTCTGCTTTTCTCATTTGGATAGTCTTCATTTATTTCCTCATATACTTCTGGTGCCTGGCAGGCCTAGATACACTCAATGAAAAGAATTAAGTGGATAGGGAGGAAAAGAAGTGACAGGGGTCCAGGATCCGAGGGGACAGAGAGCCACAGCAGGATATGGGTACCCACTCTCACAGGTCTCACCTGCCATCACACCAACTCCCTCTGTGTCTTCAGCTTTCTTGGATCTTGCTTTCTCCTTCCATAGAACAAATGCAGTGAATCAAGGGTCTGGGATCTCTTAAAGATGGCCTGCCCCTGAGGGGCCCTCAAGCCTCAGCCCTGGGGACAGTGTGGCAGACAGGGAGGATGTAGAATGTTTTGTCCCCGCCCCACCTCTGTCAAGTACCCAGAAGAGGACAGAGCAGGCCTTGCAGAGTCCCTCAAAGCCAGTCTAAGCCTCCTCTTCACAGGTGAAAGAAAAGGGTTCTTCTATGTGAAGGAAAAACCATAACAAAGGTTCAGGCCCAGAGCCATCTCTTGGGGAAGGGGGTGCCAGAGGCACACTCAGCTCAGCCCCTCCCTGCTACTGGTTACCACATCCCTCAACTTGCTGCCTTTGTGAAATCCAATTAGCAGGCACACTGGCTGTCTCTTTGTAATCCAAGGTGGTGTGGGGGAGTCTGGAGAGGCTGCAGCAGGGAAGGAGTTCAAACAGCATCCTCACCAGACTCCTGACCAGAGGATGCAATAATAAATATAATTCCGCAGTCAGCCAGAGACGGACACGTGGCACCGTAAGCGGCATTTCTCTGGTACTTTTCTCTGCACCCCCTGGAGAAGGCCTACTTACTCATCCCACTAGGCGCTCCTCAAATGTCAAGTCTTTTGAAAGCTCTTGCTTACATACCTAGCCCCTGCCCACGCCACTCTTGGGAAGGATTAATTCCTCTTCTCAGAGGTTCCTTCCAGCATTTTGTCCATGCCAATATCACAGCAACTCCTGGCTTCCTTCAGGAATAGACCCTAGCTGATTACCCTTCTTTGTTTCCTTGCCTCCTGACACAGGTCTGGGAGACAGGCAGGTGCTCAAGGAAAGGCCTACTGAATGAATAACGCACAAAAACTCTCCTCTTACCCCAAAGAAGCATGACCCCCCAGCTGCCTACCTGTGTCCTTCCTGAGGGCCCCAGATAACTCCTATCATCCATTTTTAATCATTCTCTCTACCTCTGAAAAGCAAAGATCCAATCTCAGTTGGTTGGACACAGCACCAGAAGCCTCTTCAGGTAAGGTGGCTTAAAAAGGCAGCCCTGGCGGGCGGCGCCTGTGGCTCACTGAGTAGGGCACCAGCCCCACATACCAAGGGTGGTGGGTTCAAACCCAGCCCCAGCCAACATGCAACCAAAAAATAGCAAGGCATTGTGGCGGGCGGGAGGCTGAGGCAAGAGAATCGCTTAAGCCCAAGAGTTTGAGGTTGCTGTGAGCTGTGACACCATGGCACTCTATCGGTGACAAAATGAGACTCTGTCTCTTAAGAAAAAAAAAAGGCCGCCCTGGACTGCAAGAACGGGATATACTCTTCTGAGACCCTGGAAAAGTTCCCTCCTTCCCTGGTCTTCCTTCTCCACCCATGAAATGGGATGGCAGAGGCAGTGCTAATATTATTTTTAATGATGAGATAGTCTCTCGACTGGTAGCCCTGCACTAAATCTTAGTTGCAAATATGTTTTATTGACTTTCATGTGTGTTATGTAAAATCTGGGGAAATTTACATAAATATTCTTATTTCCAGCTTCAATTAAATCATCAGGAGAGTGGACAGCATTGGCCCATTTTTTTCCTTCTGGCACACTTAGTTCAAGCTGGGTGGGGTGTGTAGTTGCTTGCCTCAGTCCCCACCACTCTGTTGCATGCCCAATGTGAGCCACTCATTCCTTAAAGCTAGTCTCTCAGGCATTTGAGTTTATAACTCCTGAGCTGTTCAGAGCACTATGGCTACAGCACTTTAGAACAACTGGAATAGGTATTAAATGCCTAGCTCCAGGCCCACACCCAGATATTCCGATTTAACTGGTCTTTAGACACAGCCTGGGCAATGGTCTTTGCAGAAAAGCTCATCAGAGGATTCTGATCTCAGCCAGAGATGAGAACAGGTCAAGACACCTGTTGACCATGAGGACCTACCTATCTCATCTGTGTAAAGAAGCAGCTGCCAGTAGAACAAAGGTGGGCAAAGCAGGCCAGGTTAAAAGCATCCATGAAGACTCAGCACAGTGGTCACACCCGTAATCCTAGCACTCTGGGAGGCAGAGGCAGGTGGAGAGCCTGAGCTCATGAATTTGAGACCAACATGAGCCAGAGCTAGACCCAGTCTCTGAAAAAATAGCTGGGTGTCATGGTGGATGCCTATAGTCTCAGCTACTTGGGAGGCTGAGGCAAGAGAATAGCTTAAGCCCAAGAGTTGGAGGTTGCTGTGAGCTATGATGCCATGGCACTCTACTGAGGGCAACAAACTGAGACTGTCTCAAATAATAAAATAAAAAATAAAATAAAATAAAAGTATCCATGAGTCTGGTAAAGTGATGCCTCCCGATTTGTGTTTTATTATATAAGGTGGTCTTGGCTATTTGGGGTCTTTTCTGGTTCCATACAAAGTGTAGAACTATTTTTTTCTAGATCTGCAAAAAATGGTGTTGGTATTTCAATGGGAATTGCACTGAATATGTAAATCACTTTGGGTAATATAGCCATTTTAACAATGTTGATTCTGCTGATCCATGAGCATGCCTCCATTTGATCCAACAATCCCACTTTGAGATATACACCCAAAGGAAAAGAGATCATTTTATAAAAAGGACACCTGCACTTGAATGTTTATAGCAGCACAATTCACAATTGCAAAGACACAGAAACAAGCCAAGTGCCCATCAATACATGAAGTAGATTAATAAAATGTGCAAACCATGGAATACTGTTCAGCCTTAAATAAAAAGGCAATCTAGTATCTTTTGTGACAACCTGGATAGAACTGGAAATCATTCTTCTAAGTGAAACATCACCAGAATGAAGAAACAAACACTTGTACTCAATTGGAAATAGTCTATTGGCTCGGCGCCTGTGGCTCAACGGGCTAAGGCGCCAGCCACGTACACCTGAGCTGGCAGGTTCGAATCCAGCCCGGCCCGCCTAATAACAATTTGGTTGCAACCAAAAAAAAAAAAAATGGCTGGGCGTTGTGGCGGGCGCCTGTAGTCCCAGCTACTTGGGAGGCAGAGGCAGGAGACTCGCTTAAGCCCAGGAATTGGAGGTTGCTGTGAGCTGTAATGCCACAGTGACATGGCATTACACCCTGGGGCCCAGGGTGCCAGCTTGAGGTTCTGTCTCAAAAAAAAAAAAAAAAAAGGAAATAGTCTATTAACACTTAAGTGCACATATGGAAGTACAGCTTAATGAAAATCAAGTGGGGGGGGAGGGAGAAGGAGAGAGATGGGTACATTCACACCTGTTGGATATACTACACACTATCTGGGTGAAGAGGTAAAGAACATATAATTTTGACTCAATCTGTACAAAAGCAAAGTATGTAAACAAAACATGTGTGTTCCCTAATATTCTGAAATTTAAAGAAATCCAAAAACATAAACAACAACAGAAAGTATCCTTAAGCCTTGCCCCAGTTCCTCCCTCCCTATTATAGGTACTTTAGCCTTTCAGGCACAAGTGCTCTGAGCTCTGTAAGCTTCACTCAGAAACAGCTGCACAAACTAAGCCCTTCTGTTTGCACCTTTCTTTTTTTTTTTTTTTTTTGAGACAGAGCCTCAAGCTGTCGCCCTGGGTAGAGTGCCATAGCATCACAGCTCACAGCAATCTCCAACTCCTGGGCTCAAGTGATTCTCCTGCCTCCACCTCCCAAGGAGCTGGGACTACAGGCGCCCGCCACAATGCCTGGCTATTTTTTGGTTGCAGCTGTCATTGTTGTTTGGCGGGCCCGGGCTGGATTTAAACCCACCAGCTCAGGTGTGTGTGGCTGGTGCCTTAACTGCTTGAGCCACAGGTGTCGAGCCTGTTTGCAACTTTCTGGGTCCACTTGTAGCTCCTCCTGAGCCACTGTGCAAGCTACTTCCCATCCCTGGACTGTCTGCCATTCATGCCACCCTGTTCCTTCTGGGCTTACCCAATACCCACACCTCCTCCAAGAAGCCTGCCCAGATTAAATTCAGCTGTATTAGAGACTTGCTTAAGTCCCTCAGGCACCATCTGTATTTTGTGTACTTGTTGCTTTAAACAGGATTTTAGACTCTTTTCATGGTCCTATTCATATAGAAAGTTCCAGAAGGCAGGGACCACCTCTCCTAGGCTTCCTGTGCCCTCTACAATTTTTCAGCCCCACCATTCTGCAAACACATAGGCTGTAGCTCTGCCCTATGGGTCTCTGAGTGGCAGTGACCTCTCACAGGAGGATGGGGGGACTGCTCCCTGGGAAGGGGCCCAGCACTACAGCCATCAGCACATGCTGCTCATGCATCCAGAGAAGGCATTTCCAGAGAATCTACAAGGCCTGTCTGCTGGCCTCCTGCTATCTCCCTGCCAACCACAATGTCCACGTGTTCTTTGTGCTCAGCAGAGAAAAAAACATCCCTGGCATCTGTCACTCCTGAACTGGGAATGCGACACAGAAGAACAAAATTATATTGGAGGCTCCGTCAAGGCTACTGAGAAATAATGACTTTTGAGCCTCAGGACCCAAACACCTTACTGGTCTGATCAGAAAAAAGACAATCACTCCAGAATTCACACCCTTGACCCTTAGACAATCTGATTCGCAGCCAGCTGGAGGCAGTAGTGACCTAGAGACCTCTAGGCTGTAGGGAGAACATGAGTCCATCTTTATGAGTCTACCACTTGGAATGACTTCATGGTCTAGCTGACCAGGGGCTGGTTCTGGTCCCAGACAGTGTCAGAGCCTGAAGGATAAGGGCTGGGTATACCCTCTTGGCTGGAGCTGACTAAGGCTTACCTCGGAGCTGACTGAACGTGGTCATGAACTTGCTGGTGAGGGACTTGAGCTCATTGTTAGCCAGTGTGATGAGGTGGATCTGGTCAGAGACATTCCGCAAGAGCTTGTAGATGCCGATGGGGAAGGAAACCAGCTTGCACTCGGCCAGGTCTGCAGCCAAAGGACAAAGACAGACCACAGCATCAGCTGCTGCTACCCACACACTTGCCTTAGACCCATGTGGACCCACCCAACCCCTCCCAGCCTCTTTGCCCTCTTGCCTGTTACCCCCAATCAGACTTCAGACTCTGCCCTCCCTCTTCCAGGAGTTTTCCTCATCAGCATTAACTCACACGTGCCCTTCCCTTGTTAGGATTTACTCTTGCATGTTCTCCATTACCCCAGCCTTCTAGCCAGCAGTGTGTCTGCCAACACAATGACAACTAACACTCATAGCAGTGTCCTTGACTCCCTCTGGAGTCATCAAAGACTCAACAGAGAAGCTGCAATCTTACAAGCACTTCACAATGCTCTACTCTGAAAACAGGCAATTCACACACACTTTGTGGTCTGACTTTCCTTCTAGTCCTCTAATGCTGAAGGGCAAGCCTTGTATAGGCAGCAGCTAGGAAGCTGCCTGCAGAACAGTCTGGCAGCTCCTCAAAGGGCTTAACTCAGAGTGACCATGTGACACAGCAACTCCACTCCTAGGTGTATAACCAAGAGAAATGAAACATACATCCAGGCTTGGCACCTGTGGCTCAACGGGCTAAGGCGCCAGCCACGTACACCTGAGCTGGCAGGTTCGAATCCAGCCTGGGCCTGCCAAACAACGAAGGTTGCAACCAAAAAATGGCTGGGCATTGTGGCGGGCACCTGTAGTCCCAGCTACTTGGGAGGCGGAGGCAAGAGACTCGCTTGAGCCCAGGAATTGGAGGTTGCTGTGAGTTGTGATGCCACAGCACTCTGTCCAGGGTGACAGCTTGAGGCTCTGCCTCAAAAAAAAAAAAAAAAGAAACATACATCCAGGCAAAAACACATCACACACAGATGTTCATGGCGACATTATTCACAATAGCCTGAAAGTGGAAACAACCCAAATGCCCATCAATCAGAAGAACAATCAGCAAAACATGGCATATCCATAAGAAGGAATATTATCCAGCAATTAAAAGAAATGAAGCCAGGCGTGGTGATTCATGCCTGTAATCCTAGCCCTTTGGGGAGGTTGAAAAGGGAGGATTACTTGAGGCCAGGAGTCTGAAACCAGCCTGAACAAACATAGCAAGACCCTGTCTCTACTGAAAGTAGAAAACTGAGCTGGGCATGGTAGCACCTGGATTCTTGGGAGGCTGAGGCAAGAGGATCACTTGAGCCTGGGAGTTTGAGGTTACAGTGAACTACAATGATGCCACTGCACTCTACCCAGGGCAACAGAGTGAGATTCTATCTCTAAAGCAAAAGGAGGAGGAGGAGGAGAGGGACCCCAGTCACAAAGACTCACAGATTCTATGGCTCCATTTATATTAATGAGTACAAGAGGCCAATTCACAGCGACAGAAAGGTAGGTTAGTACTTGCCTAAGGCTACTAACTTAGGGCTAACAAGGACTTGGGGGAAGCAGTAACCAAAGGGTATTGGGGGTTCTTTGTGAGACAATATAAGTGTTAAAGTGTTCTAGGATTGTGGTGATAGTTGCAAAACTCTATAAATATATTAAAACCATTGAATTAGGCCAGGCGCAGTGGCTCAAGCCTACAATTCCAGCACTTTGGGCGGTTGAAGTGGTTGTGTTGCCTGAGTTCACAGGTTCAAGACCAGTCTGAGCCAGAGCAAAACTCTGTCTCTAAAAATAGCTGGGCGTTGTGGTGGACACCTATAATCCCAGCTACTTGGGAGGCTGAGGCAAGAGAATTGCCTAAACCCAGGAGTTGGAGTTTGCTGTGAGCTGTGTGATGCAGCGGCACTCTACTGAGGGCGATAAAGTGAGACTCTGTCTCTACAAAAAAAAAAAAAAGAGAGAGAGAACTGCCTTAAGCCCAAGAGATAGAGGTTGCTGTGAGCTGTGACGCCACAGCACTCTACCCAGGGCAACAGCTTGAGGCTCTGTCTCAAAAAAATAAATAAATAAAATAAAATAAAATTGTGATATTCAACTCATGATTGATGTCTGCAATTACAAGAGGTGCTCAAATGTGACTCACATTCATCTCTTGTTATTGGTATATATATATATATATATTTTTTTTTTTTTTTTTTTGAGACAGAGCCTCAGGCCGTCACCCTGGATAGAGTGCCGTGGCATCACAGCTCACAGCAACCTCCAATTCCTGGGCTCAAGCAAGTCTCCTGCCTCCACCTCCCAAGCAGCTGGGACTACAGGCGCCCGCCACAACGCCCGGCCATCATTGTTGTTTAGCGGGCCCAGGCTGGATTCGAACCCGCCAGCTCAGGTGTACGTGGCTGGCGCCTCAGCCCGTTTAGCCACAGGCGCCAAGCCATTATTGGTATATATTGAGTGTGTGTGTGTGTTAGGAAGGAGACACTGAAAGCACAAAGGTCAACTCATTTAAGTGTCACTCAAGTTACCTGAGCCTCAGGATTCTCATCTGTACATTGAAGGTATCATTATGTACCTATCAGGGCTGTCAGGAAAATCACATGCAATAAAACAATGACTAAAAACACCTGGCACAAACCTAGCAGGAATGCTACAAATGTTCTTCTTCTCCCCTCTTCCACTTTACTCTCCTCTTTCCACTCCATCCAAATCCTCTCTGTGCTTCAAGGTCAGCTCCCTTCCACCTCTTCCAGAAGTCTTCCTAGGTCACCCCTTTTATTAGAGGTCATCCCCCTACCCCCGAACCTCAGGAGCACTCACTGCCTCATCTCTCTCTCAGCAAACTCTCATCTTTTCCCCCAAAGAGGTCAGGCTCTTTTAGGCCTCTAAGCCTTTGCAGGTGGCTCCAGAGTACATATGCGAACTTCAATAATATTCTCATATGCCAGCAACAAAATGGAGTTTTAAAATAAAGATCCTATTCCTAATAACAACAATAGCACAAAATATATGGAAAAATCATAATTGAAGCCCTTCACCCTCATCTGCCTTACTGAATTTCGATTCTTGCTCTAAGACCCAACTCAAATGTCACCTCCTCCATGAAGCCTTCTCTAACTGCCCATTGCAGTTAGCTGCTCCAGCAGCTCAGCCTTGTTCAATGCCTCTTTATCCTCTATTATGTTAACTCCTTTTTCTGTCTACTTTCCCACTAGACTGGAAAAAACCCCAAAGCACAGTGTCAAAAGTCCAGGAGGCTTGAGAGTAAGGCAGGGGTTCTGGTGACATCACTGAGGTGGTTTGAGAAAAGACAGCAGATAGGTAGGAAAAGGGCAAAAGTCTAAGTGACTGAGGGTACACATGACTCCTCTGCCGGGCAGCATGAGTGTTGTTAATGTAGTGTTACCAACATCTACTCTGGTCAGGGGTTCTACCAGGTAATCCCAGACCTGCCACTGTCTAGTGCAAAGCACCGGCTGTCACATGAGCAGGTGAGGTTGGCAGGAGAGAGTGCCCTGTCCTGCCAGGGAGGAGGATTTCCCAGAAGTCAGGCTTTCACAAGTGGGAGTTGAAAGTTGGAAGTTCAGAAGTGGGAATCGAAAATTGGAAGTGGACCAGCACTGCAGGCTCAGAGTTTGGGGCAAGCTGGCAATTCTAGAGACAATAATACTGTACTTCCAAACAAGCAGCCCCCTAATGCTTTGTGCCAGATGCACAAAGGGCTGACAGGAATTGTTGTGAATTATCCCAGCCGCTTTGGGTAGAAGCAGACAGATGTCATCATACACACCAGGAGCAACATCAAGGGAATGGCAGGAGCTTTCTCTTTGAAAGAAGGAACAAAGTAAGATTGCCTTTGATCACCAGTAGCCCTGAAGATGGTCTTGAAAGTTCTGGCCAATGAAATAGAAGCACAGACAGAATGATTATTATGAAAACAAACAGAATGATATTATGTGCATATGAAATGACTACATAGGCTCAGAAACCTAAAGCAGGGTGGCGCCTGTGGCTCAAAGTAGTAGGGCACCAGCCCCATATACCGGGGATGGTGGGTTCAAAGCCAGCTGCAGGTCTAATTCAGAGGTGGGCACCATCTATACTCATTATACCTGTATGCAGAAGAGAAAAGCCCATGAGCTGAGCCAAGTTCAATGCTGGGTCCTCCTGGGTTTACGAAAGCAGACAGCACGGCCTCTAGAGGACACAGCCAGGATGTGGCTGAGGACCAAGACCCACTAGGGAAGGGAGGCGATGGGTTGGGGGGAATTCAGGCTATAGACAGGACAGTTGTCTCTAAGAACCTGTGGATGTCAGCAAGAAGAGAGTCCTGGCTTGGCGCTGGTGGCTCAAGCGGCTAAGGCACCAACCATGTACACCTGAGCTGGCAGGTTTGAATCCAGCCTGGGCCCGCCAAACAACAATGACAGTTGCAACCAAAAAATGGCTGGGCGTTGTGGCGGGCACCTGTAGTCCAAGATACTTGGGAGGCAGAGGCAGGAGACTAGCTTGAGCCCAGGAATTGGAGGTTGCTGTGAGCTATGATGCCATAGCACTCTATCCAGGGTGACAGTTTGAGGCTCTGTCTCAAAAAAAAAAAAAAAAAAAAGAGGGTCCTGAGAACAAATAGTATAGAGAAAAATTCACCAAATCATGAAAAAAGG